>VYZW01024723.1:46466-56635 GCA_013401315.1 Balaeniceps rex | reverse complement strand
ATGGACAGATACAAGAGGTGGATGTTAGATTTAAATGCCTTTTGTTGGGAAAGGACTGTTTGGTTTGTTGCATGGTTCTTTTTTCCTCCCAGTTGTTTGCTGAAATGTAGGCCAAAAACCCCCACCAAACCCAAAAGGATATATATAATAAAACTAAGGTCCTTCTCTGATAGCTCTGTGTTTGTAACATCTGAGTTTGAACATAAAGAATAAAAAATAGCTAATTTGGGTTTATTGTTTCCTATAATAAAAAATAGAATAAACAAATCTGTTCCCAGATAGAGTCCAGTAAGCTGGCAGGGAAATTGAAATAGGTTGTAATAGACTGAGTGTGTGGATGTGTGTATGAATATCCATTTCTGTAGCACGATATGGACCTTGAGAACTTGAATCCTGTTCTTGCTGTATAAATTGCTGAGCACCCTCAATTCTTTAAATGCGTAGAGCACTCAGTAGCTGAAAAGAAATAGTCCCATATATTCTCAGTTAAACTACTCAGATGATATCACTGCTGCAGCGTGTACTAACCTGTTACCTTTTGGCCACATGAACTGATGATGGTGAGCAGGCCAACAGTGGTAGAAAAAAAAGAAATAACAGATGCAACTGACATGCTAGCAGATATTTACAGCGGGGAGAAGAAGCAAATATAGGAAAATGTATAATCCTTGGACTTTCTCCTGAGGTCCTCATTGCATGAATGACTATATAATATATTCTGTGTGTCAAGAAGAGAAAAATACCCCAGTATGATATGAAGTGTTTGAGTGATATACCCTGTGCATCTTGGGTCTGTTTAGTTGGTTGTGTTTGGATGTTGCTAACCTATTTTTCCAAAGAGTTACAAAGACTGGTTCAGGATAAAAATGAGCTCATTCCCCACAGTGTTTTCTGCATAAAGTGGCCACAAGCCTCTACATCAGGAATACAGATAGCATGTAGGAATGACAGTCTTATGGAACCAAGAGAAACCACATCTCCACTGGCATTTCCTTTTCAGGGCAATTCTTTCCTGTGCCTGCTGAACCATTCAGAATTCTATAGTTCAGGGAAAGTTGTAATTTTCTAAGCTTCAGAATAGGGGGCAGTAAGGTCACAGTATTCCTTGAACACATTTTGTTCTATTACTGCTGGACTACATAGTGTTAAAATGATTTAGAATGACTGCATCTTTGCTTTTGAATCAGGACTTACCTCGTATTATGGTAAGCTGACTGTTGCAAGAGACTTTGTGGTGGACAAGGTGTAGACATTGTCTNATGCATTTAAAATAGATCCCACTGTACAAAGAATGGCAAAGATCCAATTTGTGCTTTCCCATTTGAACACAGAGGAGAAGCTAACAGATGTACACAGAAACACCTATCGTGGCTTTCTTGCAACCATGGGAACCTGGAGGACAAGTGCTATCAGAGATTACAGTCTGGTCTGTACTCCACCAGGTCTGTGGAGATCACCATCTTTATCCTTACAGAGAGGGCTACAGCATATGCTTTCTGTACCTGTGGAATTGTTATACCCTTTCCTACGCTGAACAGGTAGAATATTTTCAGAGGCCAGATTCTCCTCTGTATCAAATTTCTAGAACAATCATTTGGCCTGGCATGGCTATGGTCTCTAAATTATGTCTGAGTTATCACAACATCACTGGTGCTACCAGTGCTTCATTTGCAGATGTTTTCTTTATCTAGAGCAATATCGCTTGTGTTATGCCCTGCTGAATTTTATGTGCAACTTTGTTCATTCCCCAACCCCCCCTTTTTTTAAAGATTACATTAAAGGTACTAGTTGCTTTTCAAGTTTATTTATCGTGTCCTTGTATTCTCAGATGCAGTAAGTGGGAACTCTTGTTTTACTCCCTGTGCAGTTTGCTTTTTGTGTAACTGCATGAAATCTTTTTCCTTCTGAACTAAGCAGACCCAGTTTCTAATTATGCCTTGTAGTTAAATTCCTGTTGTCCTGGCACCATTTTTGTGACCTGTCTTTGAATTGTTTCTCTTCCTGCTGTGTTGTTTCCGAGATAAAGGAAACAAAAATGAAACCAGTATTCTGGGTGAGGCCATACTATTGATTTAAACGGTGGCATTAATACTAGCACTGTTGGTTTCTATCTCATTCTGGATGGATCCCAACAACAATTGTTTTGCTTTTCTGATTGTGCAGCACTTCAGCAGAAGACTTTGTAGAGTTTTCCCACAATGATGTGGAAAGCTGTTGCTCTCAATTGAGAACTCTGAAAGCTAGCTATGAAAAGGTGAATGTGTAATGTTAAAAAGATACAGAAATCTGTGGTAAGGAGCAGACGTACAAGGAAAAGATCTAATTACAGGCTTTTGTCAAAAGAGTTCATGAAGCTAGCATAGGTCCAGAGAAGCTGGGAGAAAGAAGAATGAAAAATAGCTGGTAAGTAAAGATTTTTCATATGAGAAAGTATGTGTCTGTACTCTGAATGTGATTGCTTGTGGTTAGAGCTTCAGTATCTCACGTTGAAAAGTGGTACTTGGTCTAATACTGGCATCTTTAGCAGTGTGCAGCGTTATGACCAGGTCTTACCACGCCTGGATGTGTGTATCTAGCTCTTAATTGGTCTGCTGAGGTTTTATATAGGTAACCAGAAGCCTGCATCAAATTCCACAAACTGACAGCCCTCTGTTCTGAAATAACTCTGTAAATTACAACAGTTTAAGGTAAATCAATATGTTTTATAAAATTTAGCCTTGGCTAAACAACTGTGACGGTTCATAGCAGCCTGAACTTCAGATGAACCTACCCTATGTATAAATGAAATGTCTGATGTCTTTGTTAGTTTCTCACATACCATCTTTCTACACTCTGGCTAGATGCTCTGCATCTTATATTTATTTCTTGTAGAAGGTATATTTAACCTTCTGATTGTCACTGCCTGGAACATGATGATGGAAGCCCTGATTTTGCACACAATGAATATATTGATAGATTTATCTCATTCACTGTACTTGTCTGTCATGTCTAAGGACACTAATGAGTTGTTTTCAGGGACTAATGAGAACTGTAATAGCTAATGGATGTTTACAGCATCACTGTGTTTTACAGTGTGATAATGTGAACACCAACTTCAGTTCCTTCAAGTCTTTAATTGGTACCATCAGAGTCTTTAATTACATTTCATCATACAATAAAAAACTCAGAGAAATCAATGAGGAGAAGTTGGTGATCCTGCTGGAGTGACCAGTTGCTCTGATGGGCACTTTCTTTGAATGCTACACTCTTAAGGAGTAAATTCCTGTAAAATTCCTTTGAGAACTAATTTTAAACCAGACCCAACTCAAAACCAGATTTTTTCCTATTTGCTCTTTTTTTTTTTCCCATTAATTCAACTGTGAAAAGAAAAAGTGACACTGCCCAGCTCTTTAATTTTTAGATGTTTTCAAACTGTGTTCATTTATAAAATAGGAAATGCTAACTGGAAAAAATAGTGTTTCCCTTGGTCATAATAGTCCGGATTTGTAAACTGGAATGGGGTTTATCTCTTCTGATTTAGACATCTGAAAATGAGGCATGTGGTCTTAGGTAGAGATCTGGGCTACTTGTGGTTAGGAAAGAGAAGAATGCATCCTGAAGGTAAGACATTCTATCTTAAAGTGGGTTTCTAAAAGGAATGGGACAATTTACCCAATAGATGTACTTACATGCTTTTTTCCCTATTGCAGTCACAGTCTGGAAACCATACCATAGGACATCATGCTCAGTATATAAACTGGGGGGAGTTGGCCGGGGGGCAGCGATCACTGCTTGGGGACTGGCTGGGCATCAGTCAGTGGGTGGTGAGAAATTGCATTGTGCATCACTTGTTTTGCGTATTCTTTTATCATTATTATTATTATTTTCGCTTCCTTTACTGTCCTATTAAACAGCCTTTATCTCAGCCCATGGGTTTTACTTTTTTTCTTCCAATTCTCTCCCCCATCCCACCGGGGTGGGGGGCATATGTGTGTGCGTGTGAGTGAGTGGCTGTGTGGTAATTAGTTGCCGACTGGGGTTAAACCACAACAGTGGTCAACAAAACTCCTCATTTTTTGATTCCCTTACATGCTTATGCTTGCAATTTTTTCAAACCTGCTTGTATTGGGTTTGTGTGGCAAGGTTTTGGTAGCTGGGGGGCTACAGGAGTGGCTTCTGTGAGAAGGGGAGTGATAGAGCGGCTCTGGTGGGCACTTGGCATCCAGCCAGAGTCAACCCACCACAGTCCTCCACAGGTTGGTATTTTAAGGTCTTTTTCAGTCAACCTGGATTTTGCTGAGATTTCAAAAGTCCACAGAGTTCTTTAAATTATTTAAGTGCCAACACAGAATCTACTGTTTATCAACTTTGAGTCACCTGAGGTCAACTTTGAGTTTGAAATGTTAAGCCCCTCTGGTTTCCTCCCTCTCAATGAATTTCTCTTTTACCAGACACCAGAGCAATAGAACATCTTGACATCATTTAAATCTAGAATGGATAAGCCGGTAATTTTAAAAAAACAGTTTAAGTATTTTAAAACAAATTCTCAAAAAATCTATTTTTTACTCTTAAAAATAGAGTTATCTAAAATTAAATCAGAAATTATAATAATTTACATAAAGACCCTGAGTGTAACTAAACAACATTTCAATAAGTAAATAAGAATATGTTGTATCAATGTGCCTCCTCAAATTTTAATGAGTTAAAGGGTACTAGGCTTTTTTTTTAATTGTGTGAGGAAGCAGGCAAAAATCACCTTTACTTTAGAGGCCAACTCAAGTGTTATAAACGTATAAGAATGTTACGTATCTTATATACTATTTTCATTGCCAATTCCTATGGGGTTTTGCATTAATAAATGGTTTTGATTTAATTACTTTTGGTTTCAGTTAAGTGAAAAGAAGCAAAGAGATTTTTCTATCTGAAGAAATTTCGCAAAGTTGAGGAACTTCCCACAAATTGAAAAAGCAAGAAAGCTGGTTCTCTGCTTTGTAGGTGTGTGTAATATGCAGTTGAGAGAGGATCAGATCTGCTAATTCTAAAGCCATAAGCATGGGCCAGATTTTGAAGTCTGTTTAAATAACGATAGTTGCAGGTATCTACAGGGAATTTTTGAGAACTACTAAATGAGTGCTGGCCTAGCAGTTCAAGTTTATGCAGTTTATGCCTAAACTGAACTAACTACAGGTCACCATTAAAACAGATTGTCCTGCTCTCCTTGGACTCGGAATCTGTGTTGTCTTGTTTTCCTCACCGTGCATCAAATTGCACAATGATATGATCAACTGGACTATCTCACTGATCTCATGCAAAAATAATCCCAGGATTGAACCCAGAAAGGGCTAAAAGCCTTTGGCTACATCTGGCAGGCACAGAACTGGAAAACTTATTTGGCAGCAGCATGCAATTACATTGGATTGCAAACTGCATACTAGTTCTGTCGTGGTTTAACCCTAGGCAGCAACTAAGCACCACACAGCTGCTCACTCACTCCCCTGCCCCAGTGGGATGGGGGAGAGAATTGGAAGAGTAAAAAAGAGAAAACTTGTGGGTTGAGATAAGAACAGTTTAATAATTGAAATAAAGTAAAATAGTAGTAGTAGTAGTAATAATATTAATAATAATATACAAAGCAAGTGATGCACGATGCAATTTCTCACCACCCGCTGACTGATGCCCAGCCAGTCCCCAAGCAGTGATCGCTGCCCCCTGGGCAACTCCCCCCAGTTTATATACTGAGCATGATGTCCTATGGTATGGAATGTCCTTTTGGCCAGTTTGGGTCAGCTGTCTTGGCTGTGCCCCCTCCCAGCTCCTTGTGCACCTGGCAGAGCACGGGAAGCTGAAAAAGTCCTTGACCAGTGTAAGCACTACTTAGCGACAACTAAACCATCGGTGTGTTATCAACATCATTCTCATGCTAAATCCAAAACACAGCACTATACCAGCTACTAGGAAGAAAATTAACTTTATCCCAGTCAAAACCAGGACAACCACATATGTTTGTGTCCATTAGTCACATCACCTGTAGGGACATTTGCACAGTTACTGTTGTGGTACTGGTATTTGCAGGGATGAGGCAAATTAACACTTCTGCACAGTGCCAGAGGTGGGTATGCAGCAGCTCTCTTGGTACTGCTGCAGCCATACCATTGGGGTGGACTCCCATGCTGTATTGGGTTCAGATTTACAACAAGCCAGAAAGATTCTGGTTTTGCACCATAGCACCCCAGCATTATTCCAAGGTTTCCGTGAAAAAAACAGGTGTGGAAGTGACTGCAAAACAAGGGCAAAGAAGAAATCTGCTGTGAGCATAGAACTTTACAACGTGATCCTGATTATTGTGCCTTTTGTGACAGAGCACAAGACCAAGTGTAAGTCTAAGTTTACTGATGTTTTTAATTTTAGTTAATTACTATTTTCAGTGAAAGGGAACATTTGGTTTAATTTCGCTGAATGTCTAGATTTATTCTGGAGAAACTGATTATGTCTTCCGTTGTTAGTATATTATCTTCGTAGTATTTTTACTTAGACAAATTCTAGGTCATAAAGGGTAAAGAATTATGCGTAGATCCTGCTCAACTCAAGCAGTGTATCACTTTCCGTGGAACCAGCTGGGATTATTTCATAACAGTTTATTATTATTCTTTTAGGGATTTCACTAAATTTGTTTCAAAGGTTTTCTGTGCTCAGGATATGCTGTGCAGCAGGTGAAATCCACATGGATTTTGCAGTTGCCCAAGCATTCTCCTTTTGCTAAGTATGAAGAATGGTTTATGGTTAAATTAAAAAGAACTTATTCTCATTTTGAAGTCAGAACAACCATTTTTGTAGCAAAACAGTTGAATTTATGCTCAGTTATCTACAAACCCAATATTTTTGCCTGTGGCCTAAAATTACATTGGCTGATGTGGTAGAATTTTGGAGGTATGTTGGAAGCAGGCTGTATGAAATGTTAAAGCCACAGCAGTACTTACAGAATGGAAGATTGCAATTTGAGCTTTGACAGAATCCCTCTCCTTTACACTAAGGAAAGAAGGATGAGACTGATAGTCTGTTCATCTTGATCTACTGAGACTTGATCTGGGGGTGAGGATAAACATGTGAGCTGAAAAGGGGATGATGCTATCAAGGGAACTGCAGTCAGTTTAGGTGGCAAACACTGCGTGAGAAAGCAGAGCAGACGGATAGGTAGCCCCAAAACAGAGGAACATGGCTTTTGGAGCTAAAGATACAAAGGCAAGGTAAGGTTCATGATTTCACGCTGTCAAACCTACTCCTAAGACGTGTGGGAACACATCACAGGCTGTGATGGAGCTCATATCCCTGTATTAAACTGATACATTGTTTATTTTTAGGTTTTTTAAAGAAAGAATATGGGTTCCCTGCAGTACTGGCACAGTAGCACGCATCACCTGTACCCTATCAAGTGACAGATATAGTCAGTAAGACACGAAAGATGTTCTCTCCAATCCATCTTGGTTGCCTATTCTCTGATCATTATTTCTTCTGGAGAGCTGTATTTTCAGTGACTCATTGTCTCATGTTACAAACTGTATCACAATATTGTCTGGCTTACCTGACCTGCTAAACATTTTCAGATATGTCTCTGTACTTCTCTGATTAATTACTGTTCTCAGAAATAAGAGGTTAAAACAATTATTTCTTCAGAAAACTACTCTTTTCTCTTGCTTGCATAACAGGGAACAGTTCTTTTGGGCAGTTACCCATCTGTCTTCTCTCCCACAATGAGCAAAATGAGATAAGAACTTATTGTACTCTGCCTGGTGAACCCTTGCCATATGCTGGGAGATGCTCCAGCTGCACTGGCCTAATGGTAGTGCTGCACAGACCCCCCCCCCCCACTCCCGCCCCCCGGTTATCTGATATACATGCCCCTACCGGCATCTTCAACACCGATCTGAAGCCAGAGTTCTGCCTTCTGATTTGTGTTGGATAACGAATGTAGTCAGTGAACAGCAACAGCTTTTTGCTGTGGATAGAAAAAGTCTACAATTTCAATACCTCACATAATGCTCTTTTCCTTACTGTCTCCTTCCTCCAGTGCTTTTGAGTGTGCAGATGTTTCCTAGTTAGTTATTATTTAAGTGAGCGGCTTCTTGCTAACATGTTAATTAAAACTCGCTGTCCGGAATCTCTTGGTACAATTTGTAGGGTAATCTGTAGCCTCTAGTGCATCATTGTATCTCTATTAAAAGGAATTCTGTGTAATGATACTGGGATTTAATTAGTTTCTTTGCTGGTGTTGTAAAACATAGTGATAAATGAGCTAACAGGTCCATGGATCATTATTCTACTAGAGATGAGCTTATTAGCTGATTATGAATCATTAACAAAGTCTACATGGGATTTGCTTATCTAATTCAACACAATTTTGAACATTCAATACTCTACATTCATTTCTTTCAACTAACAACATTGTATTTAGATTGTAATCTTTGCATCCTTTATTCGGGGAATTTTCTTCTTTCGTGTTGAATTCTAATTATATTGCAAGTGCTGTGAGAAAATCTTGTGTCCATCTGCGATGAATGCAAAGCTGTGTTGTAAGGTTTTACACAACTGCGTATTTTTTTGTTTGGTTTTGAGTATGTCTGTTTATTAATCATCTGGCATTGCAGGGAAGAAAGAAACTAAGACTCTACTCAACTTACATTTCTTAAATAATACACTAAGTAGAGAAAAGTGAAATACACTGTACCTGCTAGAACTGATCGTGTAGAAGGGGGCATAGTCACACCACAGTGAGTTTTTGATTTGAGGGTGGGGGTGTGGCCTGTGTAGCAGTGCAGTTGACAGAAATCATGCATCTTTGTAACACAAAAGTGTACTTCATGGAGAATACTCACCTGAGAGATTTTCTGAGAATGAAATATTCAGAAATTTGTTGCTGTGAATTTATCTTCAAGTAAATAAGAAAATTTCAGAAGATTTTTCCACTTCTCATTGAGTATCTGCAGGTGTTTAAAGTACATTCTTGCCTTGACCTCCCTGATGCTCAGCTTTTTAGCCAAGCCAGTCTTGGTTAGATAGACTTTAGGCTATTTTTTTGCTGTGCCATAAGGTTAATTTGGGGTTATTGTAATTCACGAACAAACATTTTCTGTCCTGAATTTTGTTAGCTTCTTGTTTTTGAACAAATCTGTGAAAGGACATACATGTACTAGAAGTGAGAATGTGCCCTGGTTTTGTGTTCAGTTGTTGTCTCTTCCATTTAAATTTAAAATACATGCAATTAACAAAAATCAGTTAAGGAAGCATCTCTTCCATTCCGGTGCATCATAGGACCTTAGCAAGGGGAGTTTGTGTTGCACTTCTGTGATACCAGATCAGCAGAGTGAGAATGTGCCAGGATGGTGACACCGAGAAACTTATGAGCACTCTTAGCAGATGTGTCCCAGTTCACCTCAGCCATGAGCCTGGTGGTCAAGGAATAGTGTCGCAGCCGGACAGAGCACATCACCAGACTCTATGAAGCTTCCTGTGAGGGCTGTGTTAGTCAGAAAGAAGGGATTTCTTGATATTTCTAGATTCCTTTTTGACTAGGAGTGCTAGTACTGCTGGCTGATCAGTTCCCTTGTGAGATTTGAGCAGGTTTCTTACAAAGCGATGAAGTTTGTAATTTTTTGGCTGAGAAAATGGGCTATAGTATGTTGTTGCAGTGTGTATGTTAAATAAGAAGCTAAAAAATAGGAAAGCCTAACATGATAAAAATTCCTATGCATCAAATGCCGGGCATGGGCTGCGGGAGGAGTCCAAGCAAGTGCTTTGTACAAGATCTCACTGTAACTCTTCAGCTTTGTGCAATGTGAAACTAAAAAATGATAGTGGCAGGTAAATTTTTAATGGAGATGAATACACAAATGTCATTTGTTTTCACAGCTTCATTGATTTTTGAACCAGCAGAACCAAAATAGTAAGTTTCATCCCTGTCCAAATCCCTATTTAAAGCTTCTTCCCTGCAAGTTACTTCCTTTCTGTCCCCAAGCGCGTAACACTTTTCTGTATACTTCATGTTCTGGATATGTCTTTATTTAGCCAATTTATTGCTGTGATTGTTATCAGTATTACTAATTAAGAGCCACTTGTACAAATAGCTAGTCTGTATGCAAATATTTTTGTACATTCCTTGTTTCTTCCAAGCATATTTTATCTTTAAGATCATAGTC
>VYZW01024723.1:18906-28983 GCA_013401315.1 Balaeniceps rex | reverse complement strand
TCAAATTGATTGTTATTCACTTAATTTGCATATGTCTTTACATGAGGAGAAGGGTCAAGGGAGGAGGGCTGAGTTATGTGTTTCGTATTGATGATTATTAAATGCTACTCTGTCACCAAATCGGGGCTTTTTCAGTAATGCAGGGATCATTTACAATGGTCCCCAGCAGCTTTCCTTTTAAATCTCTGAAGATAAGCCTTAAAAACAACCAACCAACCAACCAACCAAAAACCGAAGTAAAAAAGGTGCTGGACAGGGAATGACAATTTTGCATGAGTACCAATAAAATCACAGGCAGGCTTTGACCTGAGTGTCTGTTGTCTTTGGTTAAATCCCCTATCCCTTTGCAGCCATGTGTTCCTTCACTGTTAGAGGAGCACAGCTGGTTCCTCTGTCTTACATCAGATAGTGAGAGCAGAAAGCCCATTTTGACATGTCTGTCCTCTGTATGCAAAACTGTCTTTCAGAGCAAGGAATTAGTGACTAAAGAGATGCTAGCAGTGTGCTGCTTCAGTGAATGCTAGTCCCTTCGGTCAGGAGATAAACTCATTAGAATTCTGTAAAAACTCTAGTAATAGAATGTGTGGGCATTAATTGGTTCTGTGGACTTTAACTAACAGCTTTTCACATAAAGAAATGGTGTGCAAAATTATCAGGTCCATTGTCTTTTTTCCCTGTCAATTCTGCTCATAAAGAGTGACTCTGTCTCTCTCTAAATTGCACGTGGCAAATCCTGATGTATACAATTGGTAAGCTATGTGTGAAACACAACTAAGCCTATCACATATATTCAGTAAGCCGAGTAAATATTTGCATTTCTTGTTAAATTCTTACAGTTTTGTATTTCATAATTATTTTCTTTCTTCACAAACTGCTTGTTTTTCTCTGCAAGATAAATCTCTGAAATAAACTCCTTCCCTTTTGCTCTATGTTTGTGCCTGCAATGTTAAAGTTGTATCAAACTGACAAGTCAGGAAGTGTGAAGTTAGGCATTCTGCCCTTTGTTTCCGGGACTGTTTGTTTTCATTTTCAGAGCAGCTCATCTTCATCACAACCTGAATATTATTTAAATTTCTTTCTTCTGAAGGTAATGATGTGGAGCAGAGATGAGATGAGCTTGTGGGAGAGTGTCCCAAGACAATTCTTTAAACTGAAAAGAACAACTCAGAATATTTTGTACTATTTTTCTTTTTAAAAAAAAAAAAGTGAGCCTTCTCTTTCTGCATTGTCAGCATCTTTGCATACTCTCTACCTTCATCCTCCATAAAGTGCTGTGTTTATGCTCCCAGAGCTTTGGAGTGGGGTTGGGTTTTTTTGTTTGGGTTTTGGTTTTGGGGTTGTTTTTAATGGCCTCTAGTTGTTTAAATCATGCCCCAGTTCCTGATTCACAGTCCTTCAGTTATCAGGTTACCTGCATATGTAAATAAGGAAAGTTGTTATTCTAAACTAAATCCTGTGGCTTGATATTTAAATTGGTGTTCAAACTCAATAGGAAGAGCTGGAAGATAATTCAAGGAAGGTTTTTTGTTAAATGAGTAAAGGTTAGGAAATTCTATGTGATAGCTACAGTTTCCATTTTCCATTCTCTTACAGTGCTGTGCACGTGCTTGGTATTGCAACTACCAGCAAGGTTCCCTGGAATAGTGCACGGCAGTGGGACTGGGCGTGTAGCGCGGCCTTAACTGATTTCTTCAGCTTTGTGGTTTGTAGGTCAGACCCAAGTGGTTCTTGAGCATTTCTAGTGAGATAATTTTCTTTGCTTTGCTTCATGGAGTTTTTTGTTTGAGGTATTTTTGGTTTTGTTGTTAACACACACCCCCACCAAAAAAAAACCCAACAGAAAGACAAAAAAAAAAAGAAAAGAAAAAAAAAAAAAAAAAAACAGAAAAAAAAAATCTGTGCAGATTCTTTTCAGTGTTTGAAAACAGAGTTTTTATGCTCAAACCTTGGAAGTGGAATTTCCCACTACATCAAATAGTCAAGAATAAATAGATACCTTCATCTCCTGGAGGGGGGGAAAGGGTGGGGGTGGCAAAGATAAATAAAAACATAATCTATATGGTACTGTATAGTCATTAGCATTGAACATTTGTATCACCTGGAAGAGTCATTGCTACTGTTCAGTCACAGTTTACAGAAGGGAAAAGCATGGAATAAATAACCTGCATGAATTTGCAGCAGTTCATCTTGGAGCCAGGAGAGGCTGTCTTGTGACAAAGTCACACCTTACGATGCTTCCCTGTGGCTAGGTGCACCTCTAAGAATGGGAAGGCAAACTTAACAGCTGAAACTTCATGAACTCCCTGCTCTCCTCAACCCCACAAAAGGCCTTGCCAACAAACCCAAGGCTGTCCGTGATTGGAAGCTCTTTTCTTCTCCCCCCCCCATTCTGTTTTTCTGTTCTTGTGTGTGGCCTGTCTTCTGTCCTTACCATTAAGGTCTGCTTGTTATCTGCAAGACCTCTCTCTTTCACCCTGTGTTTCCCTGGAGAGATTATAGTCTTCACAACAAAATGACTAACTATAACATGTTAGAAGAAGATAGTGCTAAGAAATGAGGGGAAGAGCTTCAAAACCTAATTTTGAAAAGTTTTCTATTTTTTTAATAAAAGAGGAGTTGGATTCCTTTCCTGCTTTTGAGCATGGTCCTGACTTGTCACTTCTCTGACTCCTCCCCCGTCTCATCTTCTTTTGCAATATTTTGTGTGTTCCACAGCAGGCCTATACCAATGCCACACTCCCTTTTAGGGCAGTGCTCTACTGTGGCTAGTACACCATTGGTGGTCAGCTGGGTGAAGGGAAGAGGAGTAAAGAGATACGACTAATTTGCTCCAAGACTTACTTTGGGGAGCAAAGGAAGGTAGCCCTTTTAGGACTCTCCAAATGACCTAGCCCATTTTCTGTCTGTATCTCAGCTTTTGTTTTATCACATTGTCGCTTTCCATTCCTCTTTAAAGTGTGTGATAAGATGGAGTATTGCATCCTTCACCATCCTGCAGCAAGGGAAAGTCTCCTCTGGGGTTCTCAGAAGAGCAGCTTCAAATTATCCTCTCATTAGTGATGATACATCCCTTTTGAACACTGTGCCATTCCATCGTACTGTTTCAGCACTGAACATTAGGAGATAACTGCCTTCACAACATATGTCATTACTCATTAAGGGACCCTTCCTGGATTATGGCTGAGGTTTAATGTCTTGTTAAAGATGTTTAACACTTACAGTTTTGGTTTTAATTTAAGAAGCAGCATGATCAAAGTGTGCCTTGAGAATTTCTCTCCGTTTTTGTGAAATTTGCAGGTTGGCCTGTTCAGAGGAGGTGATCCTTAAATTGAATTGCAGCCCTCCAAGGCGTGTTTGGATGTCAAGCACTGCCATGATCTGACATGTTAATGGCTTTGAGAAAACAATGTGTTTCAGAGGTAATTGCTGAAGCAGTGAGTTCCCAGCAATATTTTACTTAAAAGAAATGTGCTGCTTCTCCACTGTGAAGACTGGAACAATGACACTGAACAACTGAGTGATACAAATCTGTGCTTGCCTTTTAATGGTCATTAAATTCTTCTAATAGACTGGAGCAGCACCTCTATTCCATCCATTGTTTGGAGCTGAGGATAGCATTAGAATCAGACATGATGTTGTTTTTGTAACTGGACTTCAGAATTTATTTTATTAAAACAAGAAATATTTTAAAACTCATAGCATAAACCTGAAAAGAGCTCCCTAAATTAAAACCTCACCATTTGGCTCTTCCACTGAGGGTCATCTTCAGTTTTACCAGATGAACTCAACCAGGACAATGATTCATAGCAATCCTGTTGCTATATGTTCAATGCTTGTCTTTTAATTAACGTGCAAAAGAGACATAGGCAGTAGTAGCCATTTTTTCAGGCAGCTGAGTAGGATGGTGAGGATGGAAAAGAGAGTAGGTATAAGAGAGCAGGCTAGCTAATATGAACACGCGGTGGTAAAAGGATGAATCCTCTAGACTTAACCATTTTAATCAGTATAAAAATGGATTTTAAAGGGTGTGAATCAGTCTTTGGAAAGTACTTTTTAAAAAAAAAAAAATCATTGCTGATTACACAGCTGAGAGACAGGTTTATGTGGGTACATCTTTGCAGGAACCTACTTAAGTTGATAGATGTAGTCCTTGATTCCGTAGATTTTATTCAATACTCTTTCTATATCTTATTGACTGTCACTCTGGGTTTCTAGGAAAAAAATACATTCCTCAGTTCTGATAATCGGCAACAAAGACTACAGGCTAGAGGAGATTCCGAGCTAGTGACTCGAGTCTTCAGAAGGCTCAAGGCCTAATGTTGTGTTTAAGACTGCAACCCAGGACCTCTGATATCCCCAAGGGCAAGTGGATGGCATTTCTTTTCTCTCCTGCAGCCTTCAAGTTTGCAGTAGACTAGTGAGCCAGGCTTGTCTTCTTCAGTGTACCTGCTATTAGGGGAGCTGCTGGCTTACAATTACTTTTACAGCAGTTCTAGGCAAATCTTGTGTCGCTCGGTATCCGAAAGTTACCCTGAGCACAGCAAGCCTGACAAAACCATTCTGGTTGGGTAGTATCCTTGGCTAGGTTGACATGATGACAAGATAACAGTTACTAGTCTTAATAATCTCTTAAGCTTACACAGAAGGAATTTTGAATAATATACAAGCCAATAATAGAATCATCAATATTGATTTTAATCAATGAAATCTGTTGTCAGTAACAGGGGACTGTTTAGTGGTGCCTTCTTGGCAATATGCTCAGGAAGGAATCGCTCTCTCTGCACAGTGGAACTTTAGGTATGCTGCGGAGTGCAAACATAGTGTCATGGTTTAACCCCAGTTGACAACTAAGTTGGCAACTAAGCACCACACAGATGCTCGCTCCCCCTCCCCCACCCCCCACCCACCCCACGGGATGGGGGAGAGACTTGGGAAAAAGGAAAAAAAAAAAGTAAAACCCATAGGTTGAGATAAAGGCAGTTTAATAGGACAGCAGAGGGAGAGAAAATAATAATAATAATGATAACAGGATATATAAAATAAGTGATGCACAATGTAATTGCTCGCCACCTGCCGACCGATGCCCAGCCAGTCCCCGAGCAGCAATTGCTGCCCCCTGGCCAACTCCCCCCAGTTTATATACCGAGCATGACGTCGTATGGTATGGAATAGCCCTTTGGTCAGTTTGGATCAACTATCTTGGCTGTGCCCCCTCCCAGTTTCTTGTGTACCTTGCAGAGCATGGGAAGCTGAAAAAGAAAGTCCTTGACTAGGGTAAGCACTACTGAGCAACAACTAAAACATCAGTGTGTTATCAGCATTCTTCTCCTACTAAATCCAAAACACAGCACTATGCCAGCTACTAGGAAGAAAATTAACTTTATCCCAGCCAAAACCAGGACACACAGATATGTCAGGTGTACCGTCTGTG
Organism: Balaeniceps rex; assembly: GCA_013401315.1. Classification (NCBI taxonomy): domain Eukaryota; kingdom Metazoa; phylum Chordata; class Aves; order Pelecaniformes; family Balaenicipitidae; genus Balaeniceps; species Balaeniceps rex. Next base: position 23,552 of record VYZW01024723.1, on the reverse strand, counting down.
GGAGTAGTTGAAAATATGAGTCACTGGAGAGTGCAAGTACAGAATTCCTGCTGTCACAAATGTTATTTTAACAGCATAACAGGAAAAGACTGGTCTTTTGAGACCTCAGCAAGAATGCGAAGGCCTGTCATGAGTATTGTGCTGATGCCTCACGAAGGGATGTGATGTCATCTAGGTTGGAAGAAAGGCCACGTGGAATAACGTCAAAGTTAGGTACAAGTGTGTAGTTCTTGATCAGGAAAGCAAAGGAAAGCTTTCAGTAGTTCCATGCTGGACTGAGAGGAGTAGAGTACTCTTGTCAAGAAATAATTGTTGAATGTAAGTTTGCATCCCCATACAAGGGACATATCTAACTCATGCAAACCAGTCACTAAATATGTGAACCATTGGGCTGCATAATAAGCTTTTAATGTCTTTGAGAACAGGGTTAGTTACTAAATATTCCTTCTACTCGTTGGAAACGTGTACAGTCTTCTAGGTGGAGATGTAAACAGCCAGACTGTGTGTCTTCAGATAGGCTCATTTGGGTGTAATATTTTATTATATGCTGTACCATGCACTTTTTTTTACAGTGTAGGCTGCTGCACCACAGTCTTCAAGTATCTGTATGTGGATACGTGTTAGGTGAATGAAAGATTTTGGGGATACTTCATGGAAATGGTCAGAAGGGAGGAAAAGCAATGTGTGTTCTGTACTGGCTGGTGAGATGATCCGGGTGAGACAGACTAACATTAGAGGAGTGAGGTCTATGATGTTCTATAAGTTTAGGCATTTATATGAACCTTTAATTCCCCTTCTCTCCCAAGATCAGTTCAGGAGCTTTCCTTGCTTTCCTACCTGAGAACATCAGCCTGCTTCCTGATATCACTCACTTCACTGCTCTTTTGGCAGAGACTGATAGGTGAGATTACAGCAGATGCTAGGAATTCTTCTTTATGCAGTGTATAGCTGTTATGTTGTAGTAACAAGAATAGCTTGTTTTGCGCAGAGGGGCGGAATCATGTTCTCACTTCAGTCTCAGAGAAAGCACAGCATCTAGCAGCTTTTTCTCTGATGTGAGACGTTCTATGTTTTTTTTTTTTTTTGGTTTTTACTTTCCCAAACATAGCTGCAGTTTTTCCATGAAATCTCAGGACAAAAGTTCTGTATCCATGACTAAGGGATTTTTTTTGTGAAATTCTTCACAAAAATGCTTAGAGAAATGCTTAGAGAAATCCTTAGTCTCTGGCCTTTGGGATTTTTGATGGACTGGCTGAAATGAATTATGCATATGTGAAGGTACATGTTTTAAATGAGTTACTAACATACCACGCAGGCACAATCATCCCAAATCTGGATGTCAGCTTGCTTGATTCCCCCTTTCATTTCCTTCATCATTAGTTGATCCCATCTTCTTTCATACCCCCTCTTTCTTCAGAGCCTTTGGTTTTTGTTTGTCTTAAAGGTGGGCCCAAACAGTGCTGTTGTGGCCGCCAGGATCAATATTCGATGCATAGGCACTGGACTGGGATTCAGGAACACCAGATTCCACAGATGTAAAGATGCTGGACATTGTCTGCTGTCACAGGTGAGTCACAAAGTCTGAATGTACTGCAGGCCCTTTTATGAAAATTAACAACAGTAAAATATCCTTAACAGAAAGGAGTCTGGCAAGTGTGAATTGGATAACCAGAGTGAAATGTTCAGGTGCATCCTAAAATCAGGATCTCAAAGGATCCCCCCCCCCGAAGTATGTCCTTCTGCTGAATCCTTTCTGATTCAGAATTCTAAGATCTTCTACCTCTGTTCTCCAAGCCCTTTGTTTCATGGAGACCAAAAGATACACTTTGTTCTAATGCTAAAGTAACCAGTGTTGTCTCATTCTGTCTTCTTCCAACGTTGCTGGTCATCTGCTGAGCTCTTTTGAAGTGTCTGCAGTGTTGGTCAAATTTACTATTAGTGGCTTAAATCTCATCTTAGTTCATTTGTTTATATGAGAAACATGACCTATGACATCTCAATCACCAAAAGAGCTGGGAAGATATTTATGTTCTTCCCAACTGAAACATCTCTCCAGCTATACTCATCCCTGTAGAGCAGCCCAGATAGGCTGAATGTTACCACTAGAGTACTGGATAGAGCTGTTTCGTAACCATTTCTGAACAGTTCTGTAGTGACCTTCCCATTTTCTAAAACACTTTAATGTCACTTATGCTTCAAGATGTTAAGAATCTTAGAACAGAGGTTGATCACTGATATTGATAGGATTTCAGCTGGCAGCTGACCTACAGGCTTTACCTATCAATTTTACCCCAGTTTTGGGGTAATCCCCCCCAAATGCAAAAACAGCTAAAAAAAAAAAAAATTAACACCACCCACTTCACCCCTTCCCCACCCAAAAGTGCAAATTTACATGCCAGTTCCTAAAGAACTTTTCACAGTTCTAAAATGAGAGCAGATACATGTTTTCAAGAAGCAGGACAAATCCACTACAAGAGATATATGTAAATGTTAATTTCTGAATCATAATTGAAAGTTATTCTATTATTAATCAAAAGTGGTTTTATTTTAGTTGAATCTTCTGAAAATGTAACTAGAGATTTGAGCTAGAGATTGAGTAATTTTGATTACTGCATTCATAGTAATGCACTTTAAGAAAAAAAGAAAAAAGAGAAAAGAAAGCAGACAAAAAAAACCCCATCCAAAACCAAAAAAACAGCCCCTCCTGATTCAAACTACTCTGATGGAAGAATGCAGACCATGTTCTCCTGAGCTTAAATTTCAGTTTGCTAAAAAATTGAACCAGTATTTTCAGAAAGGCTGTGATGTGTTGAAGTCATTATGAAGGCCAGGTAGTTAATTAGCAAATAGATTTTTCTGTAGAAAATCAGTTTTTGTGATAACTTTTTAACACTTGGTGTGCAAATCTATTGAAACGCTGATTTGTTTTTTTACACACGCACACACACACACACACAGAGGTTTCAGCAATTGGGTAGAAATTCAGGTAGCTACTATTGCTTTTTGGAAAGTTGTCTTTCTCCTTTTGCTATTGGCACCTGACCATAGTGCTGAATAAACAATATTGCCATAATTCTTCCATGACATCCCTTTCCAAATAACCAGTTTAATGTTCAGATTTGTACCATAGATAGTTTGCTTTTATCTAGCACAGAATAGTGGATAGTGTACATTACACTATCCACTAGTGGATTACATGCTGTAATTAAGCATGTACCAATATGATAATACAGCTTAGAATATAGCGCCTTGGGGTCCCATTCTGGACTGCGGAGTGTGGTTTCCATGGAATCTTGCAGGATGACTCAAGCTGTGGATTCTGTAAATGATTTATTGTAAAAAAGTCCAGCTCACATGTGTGCATTGATGCAGAGGCAAATTTATGGCTTCAGGAAAACTTCATGTAGAAATAGTGTATGCATGTAGGGAATGCCTCTTTATTACCCTATAAAGATATGGTGTGTATTAGGGTATGTGTAGCAGTGGTTACATGTTAAAATACTTACTATCTTTTTCTTTCAATTCTTGGACAAAAATTGAGGGTTCAAAGACGAGTGAGATCATTAAATCTGAGGAAAGAGGGGCTATATTATTCATGGGTAAAGTGAGCAACAAGTAATCCGCAGAGAAATTTGAATGAAGTTCCAAGCTCCGATTACTTTGGAGGCCCATTGTTCCTCACCTTGAAAAGGCAACAGGTCAGGAATAACTGCACACTCAGCATAATTTGGTTATTTACCATTAGATTGTCAAATGCCAGTTTTCTCAAGACTTCAGTTTGCAAAAGCATTGGTTGAAAATGTTAATCTTGAATTAAATTCCTTACAAATCTGTATTTCCAGATCATTAGGAAATACTAATTTGCTGTTGGAGTAAACAGCTTTAACACCTTGATACCAAAGATGAAATGATGAGGCAAATCAGATCCAGGTACATTCTTTGCTGTGGGCCTGGTTTCCCCACTGCAATTTTTATCCAGCTGACAAGAGTCAGTAAAGCACAACCAATTGAGACAACATTTTATACCCTCTTGGTGGTGTGGGTTTGGTTTTTTTGGGAGGTGCCGGTGATGTGTCAGTGAGAGGCAAAAAGGAGAATCTTTGATATCAGGGTGCAGTCCTTAGCTTTCTAATTTTCTCACTGAGCATAGTTAGAAAAAGTTTGGATGATACATAAATGGAGTGGAAGCATGATGTTTGACCAAAGTTGTCATGCTCTTTGCTGTAGCTTTGTCGGGCAGGTAGTTTATTTGTTTGTTTTGGAGTCTACGCATATTCTGGTTCATTCCAAACTGTAATCAATCTGCAATCTAGATGAAAAGTGAGGATGGCAGGGCCAATGCTTCATTTAACAAGACTTCCTTCTGATAATGTATGTGTGTTGGTATACATGTGTATATAGTAAAAAATTGGAGAATTTAGCTCCCTCTACCTTGATTTAATGCCATTAAGCATGTCATTTTACTTAAATGATTTCTTAGTAGAGACGGCTGCCAAACCATGTTGCAAAGTGTCAGAATTATAGTATTTGTGGCTGTGATTGGAACTGTTCTGCGTGGAGTCCGATATCTGAACTAAGGCAACAGAAACAAACTCCCATAGTGCCCTTGAGGAATAATTTCAAGGTCAGTCATTAACAAGTGAGAT
>VYZW01024723.1:1682-14781 GCA_013401315.1 Balaeniceps rex | reverse complement strand
CCATGTAGCTCAGAAGCCTGGCTAACAGGGGTGAAGAGTAGGTGCTCATGGATGAAGGTTAGAAAAGGTTGTGCATATACATGTGTCTGCCCTCATGTCTCTGGAAGAGGAGTGAGTGCAAGGTTTCAGGATTTATTGCTTTTTAGGTGAACAAAACGACTAGATCACCTGCCTGTGAATCTGCGACTGAATTTTATGGAGAATGTTGTGTATATGCTGGTACTTTTTTGGGGGTAGATAAACTTTGTAAAATTCCCTTCATTCTCTGCGTGCTCTGAGTTCACTTTAAAAATCTGTACCAGTTACTAGGGGTGTAGGAAATCAAAAGTCTAATGCTTTCCAAGAGAATGCAAAGTATCTGAAGATTTTTATTTTTATTTTTAGCATGTTTGGGATGAATACTTGAAAAAGGGTTAAACAGCAGCCAAAACAATTCATTGCAAGATCTCCGAAGCAAATCAGGTTTTTTAATTATATCAAATTAAGGTTATTAAAAGTTAAGTTCTGAACTGAGAGCATTTTCCAATGAAAGGTGCTGCAACATCATTATTTCTCCCCAAAACGCACTTACTGTACATTTCTCAAAGCCATCAGCCTTGATTGAAAGCTAATGAAAAAGCTGTCCTGCGTCAGTTTATTCCTTGTATCCATTAAGAATAATTACGGCTGAACAATTTTTGATGCCTGTAACCTTCGCAAGTGTTGCTAATGGCATTATAAATTGCTCCTTGTCCAATGACTACAGTCTGAAGCTTAATTCAAAAGCGCTCTGTCAACAGGGCTGATTTGTGTGGTTAATGAGTGCGTTTAAAACAACAGCCTCGGCTCATGCATCCTAATGTCGATAAGAGGATGTGGTTCAATAAAGAGGCTTGTCCGTAATAATTAGCAGCGACAAATGCTCTGGATTAGACCGATCGCAGCATTAATGACTCTGCTTTCAGCCTGTTACAGAAAAAAAGTTTCCAGCTCTAACTTTTCTGGGCTTAGATTTAACTTTTAAGGAATGGTCTTCTATAAGCCAATGGTGCAGCTAACTAAACATAAATCTTTAATATGCGCTTTGTCAGTAGAGTCACTGAGCAGTCCAAGGCCTCTTTAAAGACTCTTGTGGCCAAAGTTAGAATTTTCTGAAAACATTTTTCTTCCAAATGCATATCGGTGAAATAGTGGGGCAAATCTGCATTCCACCACGTTTAGGATGTGATCATTGTAATGTTGTTCTCTAGACGTGATAGTATTTGCATGGCTTTCCCATGTACTGCCTGTTCTGCAGTTTGTTTTTGCTTTTGATACGTGAAATCAGTGTTGGATTTAAAAATACATTTAGGCTTTTAGCATAGAAAAAATACATCAGAAGTGAATCCATGAGGTACAGCTTAAACACTGTCAGTAATATGCAGGAAAAAACTTTTAAACACAAGACTTGGTGCAGTTCACCTAGCCATTCCTGCATTTGATAAACCAGTTACTAGTGCTGCCATCTTAGTCTGTGTATCGCCTTCAGATCTTGGCATGCAAATTTTATATTTGAAGAATCTGGGAACAAAAGCAAAAGCGCAGGTTGTAGAATGTTTTCTCAGTCCCTCCTTTCCTCTCATATCTTTTTTTTCGTGTGTACTATGTTTGGTAAAAGTCATGAATGATGAAAGCTGCATGTTGAGATGACAGGAAGAGGACGTGCTGAGATCTTTTTGTGGTATTACTGAGAAATGGATTGGGACAGCATTTCTTTTCTGTGATGAAGAAGTCTTTCTGCATCATATACGGATGCTTCAGTAGCAGCTGTGGTATTTCCAGAGTTAACACTCTAGTGCAAACTTATACCAGAGCTGTGCACAATGATGTCTTGTTGATGGAGGGCATTGACTGAGTCACACCTGCAAGGTAACCTTCTCATGGGGGTAGGAGGAGGATTGGGAATTTATGAAAGTAAATATATCAGCTAATGAAGGTGGCTGAAAATAGGTTTCCTGACAGAAAACTTGAATTTGTCAATTCTGTCAAAGATCAAGTGTTTCAGATGTCTTAGAAGCAGAGGGACATTGTGCTAAATCTTGTCCTTTTTTTCCTAAAACAAACCCAGCCAAAATTATCTTTAGATGTAGGCTTTCGGAATTTGTATGCATTTTTGGGATACAGATTCTACTCTACCTCATGCATGGGCCATTGAGTTTGGTTCTAAGATATTGATGATAATGGCTTAAATAACTTACAGCCTAATCCTATTACACCTATCTCAAGAGAAAATAAATTAATCACACAATTTAGAAAATAAAAATCACAACACACCATTACAGAAAATAAATTTTTTCATTTCTTTAACTTAAAAACTTGGCAGGAAATACTATAGAAGGCCAAAAACCTGAAGAAGAAAGAGTATATAAAATATGGGGTCTTATGTTTGAGACAGAGTGGCTTGACATCTCAGTAAACCTGGAGACTTTTCTTTAGAAATAGTGGTTTGCGTTTCTTGAAAAAATGTGTTGTGATCTTTTCCTGTCAATGAGCAATATAAAAAAAAAAAAAAAAATCTGTTCTCGAAACTATAAATTGCCAGTAATCAAATACTAATTACCCCTTTATATCTGCAAGTGAAGGTGAATCTAGTTGATACCAATAACACGGACAAAGGAAAAAACACCTGGACGTATCCTGTTTTGATATTTAAAGAAATTTCTCATTTTTCTGTTCTCCTTGATATAAAAAAGTTCCTCTTAAATAACGGCATGACTTAATACTTTAAGAATTTGTCTTGTTTTGCCAAGACAGTAATTTATTATTCTCTTTGCATTTTTTACCACGTTGCTTTTCTCTAATTCAGACCTATTGAAAACACTAAATAAAACTGGAATTCAAGTACAAATAAAACTCAAATACAGATAAAAACTTTTTCTGAGGATATTTTCATAAGAATGTTGGGGGGGGGTATTTAAATTATTTAACCAAATCTGTATTGGCAGAACAATGAATTCAGTATTATTTTCCTGTACAATGAAAGAAATCATCTTAATAGCACAAAATGATCGATCATAGTAAAAACTCTGGTAATTTAAAATGATCTCTGAGAATAGGACATATAATGCACTATGGCGCTTCTCGAGACACCTTTTATTGCTTTTACAGTTTTTCTTCCTCCCCCACCTTTCTCTCCTCCTTTTTCCTTCAGAGTTTAATACGGAAAAAGAAAATTGCAAGTTATTAAGAGAAGAGGTATAAAGCAAAAAGGCAGATGAAGGGTTAGGTTCAAAATCAGTCAAGTCAGTGGGAGCCTGTAGGCCCCTTAATAAAATTTTACGAAAAGAGGAAGGAGAGAGAGAAGAAAAAATGAGCATGCAAGAGACAAAAGATCTAGAGTGGAGAAAAAGTGGGAGAGAAAGAATTGCCTTACTCAGAAAGGAGTAAGCTAGCTTGACCAAAAAAAAAAGGCAAGGAACTTACTTTAGTGCCTGTCAGAAATGAGACAACCTGAGTAATAGAAATATCTTTTAACCATTTGAGTTTTTAAATATGTTTACTTATGCCTCCTGTGTCTTGTTTGGGAAGAAAAAAAAAGAATAATCGTTATCTACTGACTTTGTACCTGACATTCATGATTTTATATACCTGTGATAATGTCATATTTCTCCTATGTTGCCTCCCTTTTGAACTGAAAAGGCTTGTCAGTTTAGTCTCTCCTTATATGAAGTGCATCTGGTGTCTCTTACGGTTCCTGTGTCCTTCTCTATCTTACCTAATTCTGCTAAAATTTGGACAGTTGTGTCCTCCTTGAATGTGTCATCCAAAGCGATTTCTAGCTCTCTGTGAAATTAACTTCGGAGTAAAGTACCAGAACTTCATGGTGGCTGCATAGACACAGTGGAAAAACAGCTTTTGAAATGAGAGTCTGCTGTGAATGCCTCTGAAGATGTTTCCCTTTGACAATTCACAGTAAGCTTTCACAAAATATAAAAGAATGTATTATGGGATAAATACTAAATTCAAACAATAATTTATTTTGATTCTTGTGTATCAGAGTAGTATAATGTACATTATTTCAATTGTAGCCTGCTCAGTGCAGACGCTGTTATTCATAATGTGAGATGTCACAGAAAATCAGACAAGAGGAATAATCCAGATTTTTTGTTTTGTTTTGTTTTTTTAACTGGAGTATAGTAGCCACTCTGTATCTGGAGTTTGCTAGCAGAGTTTGAGAATCTTTCAGTTAGTATGTAGTTCCTGTGTTAGGGTTTAGTATGTACTGAAAAAAAATTGCAATCTCAAGTTGGAATAGATTCATTCAACTTAAAATAGATAAAGTCTGGTATTTTTTGATGCAATTCTGAAATGCCAGATTTCTGTATTACTGAGTGTGGCAAAACGGTCATTTTTTGTTATGTTAAAAGGTCTAGGACGGAATAGGCTAAACAAAATGTTAATTTTGAATGGCATGGCTTCTCTTTCTTGCATTTGGGGAATAACTGTCCAGCAGATCAGATGCGTGTGTATATAGAGGTGAAGGGGGGTTTCTGAAACCATTGCTTACCCTTTGGGGTAAACAAAGAAGGAAAATTGGAAAAGGGTGAACTCTGTCGGAGTTCAAAATGAAACATTTATTCCAACTTGCAGTAGTATTTTTCTCTTTCAGTCTGTAAATACCACTGTATTTCTTGCACAGTGACTGCACATGTGCTTTTGCTGGAGAAGGTAAAGCTTTGTTAATTTTTGAATGAGCCATAAAACTGTTTCCTGACACTCCATGTTGTCAGCAAAGACAGAAATAAGACCTGTTACCACCTCTTCTAGTAGGGAAGTCATCGTGTAGAGTTTTCTTGGACAAGGAAGTGGACATATTGCAGAAAAGTGAAACTCTGGATACTAAATATTCAGAGACTTTACTGCCAATCAGTGTAAGCAAAATAAGACAAATCAGTTACCTGCAATGAGCAATACCTGAAACTGTGCCCCCAAACAGCTGTTTATAGGAAGGAATTTACTTATTGAGAAAAAGTCTAAATCCAAAACTGACATGAAAAATCAGCCCACTTGAATAATCAACTGAGAGTACAGGCATGGTCCAATGTTAGAAACCATGAAAATAACGATTACTTTCTAAACGCTGTTAGTTCAGATTGTTTCCTCCTCCTCACTGAGTTGTGCAACAAACCTTGCAACAACTTTGAGATCCAGTCTCAACTGTGGCAGTTTTCTCTAGAAGTTACAAATATTTAATAAACTCTGAAGTGCTACGACTATTTGGAATAGTAGTTCTGTGATGAAAAAATACAGACACCCTCTCAGGCAAGAGTGCTCTGATGTCCCAGCTACTCCTTTCCTTTCTGTAACATATAGTTCACTACAAAGGGGCTCTTACCCTGCCCTTTCTCAGAAGGCGTGTGCTTGCAAAAATGTTTAGTTTAATTTACTTCCTTTAAAACCAAGTTGTTAAGAGCAACCTTCATACTTTAATTTGGTTTGAGTGAGTATTTACTGTGATTTTCATGATACTTACAACTGGGAACAATTACCAGGTATTTGCTTGTGGCTGTTTTAATTTGACATTGTCCATGGTCAGACAAGCTCCCATAGGTCTTTTGAAGGACTCTCCTTGAGACCTGTGAGGAGTAGCAGGGAGGAGAGATGTAGTTGAATTTGGACAAAGACCGATTTATATATTATTCATGTCAGGCAGGTCGGCTTTTTTTAATATTGTAAGAAAAAGAGCCACGTTCTTTTAAAGATGCAACTGAAAATGCTGCAGGAAATGCCTGGAATATCCTGGTACAGAAAAGGGGCAAGAAAGTCTGGACATATGTGGTGGGTTGACCCTGGCTGGATGCCAAGTGCCCACCAAAACCACTCTATCGCTTCTCCTCCTCAACTGGACAGGGGAGAGAAAATATAGCAAAAAGCTTGTAGGTCGAGATAAGGACAGGGAGATCACTCAGCAATTACCGTCACAGGCAAAACAGGCTCGACTTGAGGAAAATTAGCTTACTTTATTACCAGTCAAATCAGAGTAGGGTAACGAGATATAAAACCAAATCTTAAAACACCTTCCCCCCACCCCTCCCTTCTTCCCAGGCTCAACTTCACTCCCCATTTCTCTACCTCCTTCCCGCCAGCAGCGCAGGGGGACAGGGAACGGGGGTTGCGGTCAGTTCATCACATGTTGTCTCTGCTGCTCCTTCCTCCTCAAGGGGAGGACTCCTCACACTCTTCCCCTGCTCCAGCGTGGGGTCCCACCCATGGGAGACAGTCCTCCACAAACTTCTCCAACGTGGGTCCTTCCCACAGGCTACAGTTCTTCATGAACTGCTCCAGCGTGGGTCCCTTCCATGGGGTCACAAGTCGTGCCAGCAAACCTGCTCCAGCGTGGGCTTCCCATGGGGTCACAGCCTCCTTCAGGCATCCACCTGCTCTGGCGTGGGGTCCTCCACAGGCTGCAGGTGGATATCTGCTCCACCGTTAACCTCCATGGGCTACAGGGGGACAGCCTGCCTCACCATGGTCTTCATCACGGGCTGCAGGGGAATCTCTGCTCCGGCGCCTGGCGCACCTCCTCCTCCCCCTCCTTCTTCACTGACCTTGGTGTCTGCAGAGTTGTTTCTCACATGTTCTCACTCCTCTCTCTGGCTGCAATTGCTGTTGTGCAGGGGTTTTTTCCCCTTCTTAAATATGTTATCACAGAGGTGCTACCACCATCGCTGATGGGCTTGGCCTTGGCTAGCAGTGGGTCCGTCTTGGAGCCAGCTGGCATTGGCTCTATCTGACATAGGGGAAGCTTGTAGCAGCCCGCTGAAGCCCCCGCGCTAGCAAAACCTTGCCATGCAAACCCAATACAACTTAGGACTGTAGAAATGTGAGTAGCGATACTAAGTGCTTCACATGAGCAGTCCTGGCTGCTACCTGAGGAGAGGAGGCAAGCGAAGGCAGGCCTTCCAACCAGTTGGGAGGGTGAGTGAAGGCAGGTGACGCCATACGGCAGCCTCTGCTGAAATGCTCTGGCTGCTCTTCGGTTGAGCTGGCGCACAGCACTGTGTAGTCAGTGATGTTTCAAAATACCTTTCTTGGCACTTGCTTGTCATTTTTTGCTTGTTGTTTTTTTTTTTCTTCCCTGAGCAAAAATGTCAGCTAACTAAAGGGAAGTTTTAAAAGAATAGTTTTATGCCTATAAAGTCATTTTGACATGATTAACTGAGCATCACAGATAGTAACCCATTCATTTAGTCCTCTCTTCTCAAAGTTAGCACTTTGGAGTGGCATGCTGTGGCTCATACCGTACAAATTGCTGGAATGGGCAGTTAAACGTTGAGGTCAGAGGTTAAATGAACATGGTTGTTTATGAGGACACAGCCTGAATCCATTTGCATTTTAATATTCTTTCTGTGAAACGAAAAACCATTTTGAGGACAGCTTGTTTGGAAATCCCATTAACAGGTTATTTATGGGACTTATGACTGCATGACCCTTAGCCTTGTTTTGTTAAACATGAACTAGACATGAATCAGATGGGTGGCTGGGCTGCTGCTATTGTTTTCCATAGCATTAAATGTCATTGAATTCAATTATTCTGAATCTGACACTTTCGAAGTTATTACCCTCATAATGCTCAATTTTCCTTTTTCCTTTGTCAACCTTATTATTTCTATCTGCTTTAAAAAGCAGAGACACTCTAAAAAGGCCATTTCCTCTCTTATCACTGATCTAGGTGAGAATGGAGAGCTTATCTACACAGCTCTTAAATAAATAATTGGGAAGACACAGTTTGAAGAAATTAGAAGATTTCAGCTACTATCATGGTACATTTTAAGGAATACGGAAATCTAAAAATTCTGTCAGGGTAGGAAAATTAGCCATGTAAAGGTCAGGTAGTAAATGCTTGGGAAGGGAGGGCTTTTAACCCTTTTTGGCAGGGGTATAAAATGATGAGTGATAAATCAGACTAAGACGATGATGTTGCTCTCAATCAAAATGTGAAAAAAACCTCCATAATTCCAAATAACAAGTTTTATAAAACAAGTTTAGTTTTTACGCCTTTTAACACAAATCTTTAGTTGAAAGGAGATAGTGTACTGGATGACAGACTGTAGCAGAAATTAATGAAAAAACATGGACACTTCTAATATGAGAGTTGTGTAGTTGAGAACAGCATTATCTTTGCTATAGGCCATGGTAAGTCCTAGTAATCAGTATTTCCTACCTTACATATTCTTCTCTTGGCATTTGATCTCTTACTGATCCAGTATTTATGGAACTAATCAAATATTCAGAGGACTTCCAGCTTTTTAAAGGCAAAAATCACACCTGGAGAGCGCACCAGCTGATAGCACGTAACTTCACTTCAGCCCGAAGTATCTTTTGACCAAAAAGAGCTTCTGAGCTGCATATAAGCTGAGAGCTGAAGTAGGGCTATGCAGATTCATAAAGGTTAGGAACAGGATGAACATCTGTGACCATTCGATACAGTTTTCCACACAAGCCTAAGAATTTCCTTTGTTCAGTATAGGTTTGAGCTGGAACAGATCTTCACTCAGCTGGAGGGGAAAAATGACAAAAACAAATTTTCAAAGCTGTGTAAGATATTACAGGTGGAATTTTTACTGTATCAGCTAAGGAATTCAGTTTGCATAAATTCAGCTTTCAGCCATTTGCCTTCAGAATACCTGGTTCAATGCATGGGCGCATGCACGCGCACACACACGCTCTTACTTCAAGTGCTTTATGGATTTCCTGACTGAAGAGGAGACGTTTTTATTCTGAAGAAGTTGGTAAAGCATATAAAGAAAGTAGTGAAAGCAAAGAAAGTAAGTTGTGTAGGTACTCCTTCGAAGTTTACAGAGAGGAAAAAGCTGTTTCAAAGAGATCAGGGTTCAAATGCATGTCAGTTTGGTGTTTTTTGGGGGTTTTTTGGTTGGTTTTTTTGTTTTGTTTTTTTTTTAATTACATAGGATGTTTTGGGATAAAAGGCATAAGCGACATCTAGATCTCTAGAGATATCTGGTCAATATTACGTTCATGCCTGCAGCTTTTGTAGTCTGGTTTACAGGGCAGGAGCAAGCCCTCCTGTGAGATCTCCATGCTTAGGATTCCCATACCTCGAAAAATAGAACAGGTTTCTTAAATCATGGGGAGGGGGGTTGTATATATATCTATATATACACACAGACACATGTATATATATATTTACAGTGAGGACTGTCTCCTTTTTCTGAAAAACTGGCTGTTACAAGAATAGCCGATATCCTCTGAGAAGGATAGTTTGCTGTCGTGTGGGCTGCTGTTCTGCAGACTGCACGCTAGAAGTACAGTATTTCTGCACGCATTCTGCACGTATTTGCATTCTTCTCTCCCTTCCTCTTTCCTTCCTTCTTTTCCCTTCCTTTCTTTTCCAAGTTTAAAATAGATTTCCGGTATGAATTGGCCATCAATGGAATTCTTCTTTAGTGGTTAATTTATTCTTAATAAAACTGGTGGGTTTTTTCTGAAGAAAAAGGAACAATACATCTTTAGAACAAGTTTGTAAGTGTCATGATTTTTCTACTAATTTATACTACATACTCCCCTTTTTAAATGTTCAATTACCTCATTGTATCTCTGAATATCATATATACTTGGGCCTGAAATTAAGCTTGCTGTATAGTTGTCAAAATGACCACAATTTGCTCTATGAAATGTCCTGATTGCATGTGTAATTCAAAGCAATCCCAATCTCTGTATAACCAGTACAGACTGCTTAGGGGCAGAGTTTATGTATGCTGATTGGGCCTTCAGTTTAGCTGATAGTGAATACACCTGCATGTTGAAAAAGATGCATTACGGATTTTCAAACTCCTAAATGCTAAAGAGAAAGGAGGAAGAAAGAAGAGACAAAAAGCTGTTCCACTACAGTAAAGGTTTCGAGAAAGGCTCAGTTTTTCATATATATGTTTGTTCCAAGCACTGTTGAAAGCTGCCTCAGTATTACCTCTGAAGCGAATATATTCATGTACCAGAAATTGTATTGCAAATATGACTCCTGGTTATAACTCTTGGTTTGTCCCATTTCTTACTGAAGTGTGTGATTTCAACAACAAAGATGAATCATAGGAAAACCCCTTCATTGAAAGTAGCCCCATCCTAAAACTTCAGTATTGTTCATCTTTCTAAGAAATACTTTCTTTTAAGGTATTTTAGATATTTAGTCAGGAAGCAGCTGGCTGTTGAGGAAAGTTGCTGTAAGTCTTCTGAAATACTGCATAAGTCTGTGACGCTTTCTGGAGGACCCCATGCTTTCATAAACATTTGAATGGGGTTAATTCTTCCATATATGTAATTTGTTAACAAATCTGTTATATGGCATAGAGACATTTAACTATTTAATATTCTTTATGTAATAATTAAGGCAGATGTAGTGCAACACAGGTGGCTGGTATGCTGTAAATAAAATACTTCTCAATTCTGCAAACTGTTTCAGAAAGGCACATATGAGCATGCACCACAATGGAACAGCTTATGCAAATGAGTACAGATTCCATAATGTGAGGCCCTGTATGTTTTGTTACAAAGAACGTGTAAATTAGGGAAGGTTCCTACATAAAATGCATTTCTTGGTTAGCTATATATTATTTTAATGATCTGAATTCTGCCGTTGTAGGCAAAAACAACTGTGCTCTATTTAGTGTCAATCACGGTTACTTTGAAAATGAAAAAATATATCACAGTGAGTAACTTACTCAAAGAATTTGTGCTTTACTTCTGTCTGCATCATACCTATGAGCAGACTGTGATTTAGTCACAATGATACATGTCACACTCTTCCTTGAAAATATTTTTCTAATATTTTTTTATCAACCTTGAGAATGAACCATCAAGTTTGACCTGTAAAGTTTAGCTGTGACTGAAATTATTATCTGTGATAAAATTATTGCTATGTTTTACTGAATAAGCACAAAATAGTTCCCAGTAAGAGTTTCTTGCTCATGGAACTCTTACGTTGATTTCCACAAATGCCTCTGTGTGGACTGCAATTTGTTTTTCATTAATAAGTGATCCACTCAAATTTCCATTTCTCCATTGCTCATGAAAAATGAAGAAGGAAAGGCACAGCTTTATCAAATCACATGAGGGAAGAAAAAGTCCTTGTGGAAACTCTGTTGTATAATTCTAGTTGTTGAGTCTTCACCATTAAGTGATTGGCTTGGAATCAAGACTGAACTGTATTTTTGCTTCAGAAGTGTACACAAGTCCAGAAGCACTTTTCTGCATGTGGAAGTAGCCTCAGCTAACAGTTTGGAATAAATGTGCATGTTTTCTTCACATTTACTGTTACTGAAAAGTAGGATTTGCAGTGTTTTCACACCAATCATCCTTAAAAGTTTCTTACGTTAAAACTTCCAAAGATAAGAGTAGAACTGTTTCAAACAGTGGTGTGCCTCATGAGCAGATTATAGTATATAACATAAAAGTAGCCAATAACAAAGGCTGACCGGACACAGCCCAGAGCAACCTGCTGTAGTTAGCCCTGCTTTGTCTATATTTACTATATATGCTCTCAAGGCTCCCAAGTCCTGCCTCGGCACCCAGTCAAGACAGACTACATTTTTTCCTAAACGTTTTCATCACTACAAGAAATTGCTCCTATGCATAGATGTCTGAATGATACGCTTTGTCGCTGTCATTTCTGCAAAAGGCACCCTTTAGAGATTGCAGCTGCCATAAAAAGCCTATTATTCAACATAGCAGTACCAAAAGAATCAATGCAAATTGAGCTCATAAACCCCTCACTGACCCAAACCTCTTGCTGATTAGTGTTTGAAATTCCTATGCAGATCTGCTGCCAGTTGTAGTTCTGTTCTAGTGAGAACTTGTTCTTCACCTGTTACTCAAGGAAAAACCTAAGAAAGCATTTTGAAGGATATTGGCAGTTTTGCTGATCATTTTCTTCTGGTTTCGTGTTCTGATTTTACACCTTTTAGGCGTTGCATGAAAAACCAAGCCAAATCTGACTATTGAGAAATACACAGAGTGTTTCCAAATGAAGCATTTAAGTCCATGAGTTTCTATGCATTCTTTTAGATCATCTGCACTCTTACTAGAATATGGCTCTGAAGTATTAATATGAATGCTTTTCCTAATGTTCGGAGGTCAAAAATGGCCATAAATATACATGCATCGACTCTAAATCACAATAAACAAAATCATAATCATAATCAGAATTTGCTCAGCATTGATAACAGTTTTGGTATGTTGTTATGGAAGAAGTGTTTTATTTTACTTCATTAAGCCTGCTTAAGATATTTTTATTAGCTTTTGAGTTTGGTTCATTTGACATAACAAATGAAGAGTTTGGTCAACCATCTGAACGGAAGCTGGAATGCAACCAGACAATTTTTTCCCAGAATAAGCTTTTTCATTACCGGTTGGAAATTTTGCATTTCTTCCTCAAGCTTCTGAAATTTCACAGAAAATTATTCTAAGTTTCCTCAGCTTCAGTAATATGGTGGGAGCTTCTGGTTAAATATATGTGCTTGATAACAGTAAATAAATTCTGACATTTTACTTTTACTCCTGAATAAAAATGTTCATCATGTTGGTGTAAATAAGCAATCACATTCTATTTAACAGCTAAAAAGAATTGTACATATCACCCTGCAGGAGCTGAGGAATCTATTTTCATTATAACAAATATTGATTTTGCATTAAAAACTCTCATTATTTGAGATAATGACTGTGGGGTTTCTTAGTTATTCTTCTGGTTCCTACATCATTAAAACTATAGCAGTTAAAGAGCAAATAGGAATGCAAAAGACCCAAAACTGTATTAAAATCTACTCTCATTTTGTCTTTAATTAAAATTGCAATCATCTTTAAGGCAGATACATACTATCAGAAAATTATCTTATTTCTTTTGAGCTCATTTGGATGGCACCTCTATTTTTGCTTATAGAAACATTACTGAACCTGAATGTATTGATTTTTGGATTAACGTTAGTGGAATTAATACGTGGGCTCCTGGGGGCCTCATTCATCAGCATTACTCCAGTTTCTCGGCAGTATAATTCCGGCTGCGCTGAATCAGGGAAGCTAAGCCTGTGTTTCTTACAGTTAGAAAATTTAAGACAAATCTCTGTAGCATGTG
>VYZW01024721.1:23475-88762 GCA_013401315.1 Balaeniceps rex | reverse complement strand
TTCTAGCCTACGTTCTTTAATCCAGGTGATTAAGTGAAGCTGCTGCACAATTTACCTGTGAGCCTCTGAAACCATGTGTTCACATCTACAGAGGAGATTTGCTGTTTCAGATGGAGAATATCTGCAAAAGGACTGAGTTCGCAGACAGCATTTTCCTAAGCTTGCTTCTTTAGAACAGCCACAGACAGAATGGATGTTACGCATGCAGGAAGGTAAATTGCAAGATCCCTTCCATGTAGTTCTCTGGCTTGCCAATCCTCAAATCCTTCTTTAGATCTCTAATATGGTAAGTCAGCTAGATAAAGAATTCAGGCTGTGGGGCTAAAGCAATTAACCTCAAACCACCAACATCCTCTCCCTCTTAAAACTCAATTAAGTTCTGATTCAATCCTATATGAAGCACTCAATCTGATCCCAACACTAGTACTTCAGAGTATTTCCTTAGGCATAAGGAAGTAGAGGCTTTTCATATCAACCAACACCTTGCAGGTTTAGTGACTGCCATCAGTATTTGCAGAAATGCATCTTTAGTAGTCCAAGCTGAAGTTTGTAAAGATGTAAAATATGCAGAAAAAATGAGAGCAGCATGTCCCTGAGGAGATATTTTTGCATCCAAGCAGAAACAAAGATGGCATGACCAAGGATGGCACTACATAGCAACTTTCTGGAGAACAGCGTAATTGCATGCAGGAATTTAGAAAGATAAACTTCACAAAACAGCCTGAACAGGACTGGAAAAGACGTCATGGGTCATCTCCTCCCAGTTGCTGTCCCAGAAACTCCATCTTAAAAGTTACTATGTTCCCTGGCACTTATCCCCTCTTTGGAAGACTGCTCATTGCCCAGCAGATCGGAAAAATCCTTTGAATTAACAGAAGGACTTTATTCATAGGACAGTTTGTCCCCTTGTTCTTCTGTCAGCGCTGTTATGTGGCTTTGGTAGCTCTCCCTCTCTTGTGCTTACCACACGTTGTATTTAGAGTGAGTAATCATATCACTTCCTAAGCTAAGCAAGCCAAGTTCTTTTCATTTTCCTTCTCCTGTGATAACCTTGCCATTCACGTGATCATCTTAGTAATCCTTCCTGAAATCTGATCTAGTTAGAATTCATCTAGTTAGAATTCATTTCAAGACATAGTCTAGAAGGTGTCTGAGAACAGGCTATATACAACAAGAATGTGTAAGTTAATATTCTGTTCCATCAGACCAGAGAGAAAGAAACAAGCATAGCAGGATAATGTACTATCTTTCCTTCTGGGAACCACTCAAATGAGCTGACGATCCTGACAGTAATGCATGCAAATCATGATACCCAGATGAGTCAAAACAGTTTTCAGAAACATGACAAGTCATTCTAGGACAATTTTGAAAAGTCAGGAGGAGGGGAGGGGTGCAAGGGGAAAAAAAAGAAAAAAAGAAAAAAAAAGGCAAAAAAAAAAAGCAGGTTTGCTCTGGTGAGTTTGTTCTGTGGAGGTTCAGGGCAAGAAACAGAAGACAAAAATAAGCAATGACATCCTCTAAACTCGGCACAACACAAAAGAAGAGTGTCTTTTACTTGCATTACATAAACTGCCTCAGTATTGCAGATCACTAGTCTGATCTGGAAACAAGACCTTGTCAGGGAGTTCCTTAGTGACCATCATCTACAAAGCAATGAAGCATTTGAACGATGCAAGGGTGGTTGGGTGGGTGTGGTGAGACAGGTTCTTTGCAGGCACTTTGTGCAACCTGCTCCCTTTTTTTTTTTTTTAAGGAATCATTAGCGGTGCAACTGAGATGCAATCAGTAGCAGCAGCAGCAAAAAACTCAGGCTAATTAGCACGTGGAGCTAAGACCAGAAAGGCCTAGTGCAACTCATTCCCCCCTGTCAGCACAGGAAAGACTTGCATTCATTAAAAAAAAAAATCAAGCTGCTGCAATACGTATGCAGGACTGTACAATACAGAATAAACACATCAAAGGAAATTGTTTTATTGCTAATCTATGAGTGACCATAGCTGTGTTTAAAAAAAAAACAACCCCCAAAAAACCCCACCATGGCTGCAAATCCTACACTTCTTCCCTATTAAAAAAAAATAATAAATCTGAATAAAGTCTACCCTCTAAATTTAATCATAGTTTAATACTAAAAACTGTTTCATTTATCTGCACCTACTCTGTAACGCACTGAGCAGATGGAACACAAACACTTCCTATTTGAATGCACTGTTCATGAGCAATTGCAATAAAGGTGTATCACCTTCAGACAAGAGCTCAGTCATAAAGCTTAACTTATTGTAATATCTAGCTACCCAAGAACATACCAATCTCTGGAAAAGACAGAAGACAGACTGGGTTTTAATGCTGAGTGACAGGTAAATAAAATTAAATATTGACTCTGCTCTACTGTTCTGGTTACACTCCAAGATGGAAGGACTTGAATAAGCAATAAATCAAAAGCACTACAGTCCCAATGGGGCTTACTGTATTTGCTTGAACATAATACCTGAAAATCAGCACAAGATTAAACCTGCCAGCTCAAAAATCTCATTTCTGGTCTGTAATTTCCATTTTACCTCAAACCTTTAAAAATAGGCTTAAGATCTAAACTTCCTTTAGTACATCAGAACAGAGGCGGTGTCTAATCTAAAGATTGTATGCAATTACTACAGAATTATCATAGCCTGGCATTGTTTGTGCGTGTACTGTTTCCATTCAAAGAGCAGTGTGCCATGATTTGTCTGCCTGTCACAAACTGACATCCTAGGACTGATTATTTATGTCCAGAAACAGTGGAACCAAGGACAAGGATCTTGAAAAAGTTTCTGTACCGAAGAAGCTACCCAACCTGCTTTGGGTAGGGTACGAATGAATCAGACATTAAGTGGTACTTAAACAGCAATGGGTGTGACAGAAAGTTTTAACAGTGGGTGGAGGAAACACAGAAGCCATTTGCTAACCATGAAATTGAAATCGCATTTGATATAGCAAATCCACTTTGATTTTAACCTACGTATTCAAATCCAAGGCACAGGGACCACCAACATTTGTCTCCACATGCAACTGCACAGTCTAATTGCTTGACTCAGATCCAGGACCAGAGTTAAGGGCAGACTTTAGTAAACAGAATGCTCACAGGTGGTATTCTTCAAGCAGGGCGAGTGAAGCAAGAATTCTGTTTTCCCTAAGGATTCAAGCAAATTCAGAATAACCATTCAGCTGATTTGGAAATCCTCTGGCACAAGATACGGGCCACATTATGGTCCCTGAAAAATCAGGGATGGGAGCAACAGGGCAAGCAAACCAGCTTTCCCTACACCTCCCCCCCCCAAAATGAAGTTATTGTAGCTATTGATTTCTGCCTTCCAGACTCTAGCCTTAACCCTCCGCCTTCACCGGGGCTGAACCCCTCAGCTCACCTGAGTGTCCCACACTGATTCCTGACCTGAAGTTGTTGCACTTGCCTTGTGTCTGCTGGGAAGTCCCCGTACTTGATTCCTTGCTCCATCTAGCTTGTTGCTTTCCCATTGTCAGGCGCTCAGCCACCCACTTCCTTGCTAACAGGCAAAGAAGCAAAGAAGAACATAAAAGAAGTGACAGAAAACACAGGGAAAAAGAAATGGAGAAACGGAGTGGAGAAAGGCTTGTCAAAGGGAGGTAAGGGAGAAAAGCAACTGTGAACTGTGCATACTCTTGCATATGAAATATCTGTTGATTTCCCAAAGACACCTGTAGAAATAGATTCTACACTTTGGGGGTGTTCTTTTGCTGACATGAAGAAAGTGTAATTTCTTTGTTAAATATTGATTTACACAATCAAGTCCTTGGAACACTTATCCTAGAAAGGCACTATGAAAAACTGGTGAGCTAGGAAAATTTTGCTGGTGTCACAGGAAACATATCAGATGAAATAAATGTTATTCTCACTTTTTTCTTTTATTATCACTGTTTCGCTCAAATTCCTGAACAAATAATAGAGGGGTTTCTTTTTCATGATTCAACATTCTCACCTTTTAGCTAAATTGAGACAATTCTGTATCAGCAAGTTTTTTCAAGAAGACCTTAGTAAAAGTCGGGGAAAATCCATAATTTTCAAACAGATACAGAAAATGAGGCAAGGAAATTTGCAGGCTTTTCATGTCACTCAGGTAATCAAGACAAGAAACACAGCTCTTCATGTTCCTATGCAGTTCAGCTTCAAAGCATAATGGAAGAGGTAGCGTGCAAAAGAATTTAAATTTAGCAGAGAGCACCAGATTATACAGATGTTGCAATCTGCTAGCAGATCAAAAGAACATTATAAAATTATGCATATAGGCTTTTTTCCCAGCAGGAAAGTACTTTACCACACTCTGAAATGCTAATACAATAGGTTGCTTTATGTAACATTCCCAATGCTAGACTTAATATTTGGTCATTTAGTTTGTATTAATTACTCTGCCTCTGAATTTTCTGTCTTCCATCTCACAGATGTAGTTGATGACACATGCCTTACACCAATTTAGTAACGTGTGCAGTGAAAAATAAACCTCCTGGGCTGTTCCTATATTTGTATCCACGGATGTGTTCTGGTGGCACAATTGGTGGGAGGTTTGAGAACCTTTCAGATCTTTGGATACCCCAGAAGCAATCCTTTGATCCTAAAGGGGAGGAAAACACCACCACCGCCGCCACCATCAAAAAGCAGAGATTGAATTAAGTCATGATCTTTATTGGTTCCTATTTTGTGATAACAGATCTAACTCTTAGACAAAACAAACAAACAAAAAAAAGACAGCTCAAGCTGTGCAATGATGGCACAAATTGCAGAGTCCGGTGGTGATACAAAATCCCTTGGGGCAGTTTCCCACTCGTAAGTTCAGATCAAAGCTTCAGTAAAGTCGCTGCTCTAAACAATCCTCTCCCTTTCACAGCCCGCTTACACGTCTCACAGCAGGCTCCCTTGCAGAGAGAATCTGCTGCCTACTGATTTTCCAGCTCTAAACCATCAGTATCTGCTAGTAATCCGAGGGAATCTGTGCAATGTACTTGCCTCTCCTTTTTATCTTTTCAATAAATAACAAAGAATTTCTGGCTTCTAACAAACACTTCAAATTGCTTAGTTCCTAATTTCTGATCAATAGAAATGAAATTGCTCTACCGACCTGTGTCAGCAGCAGCTCTTAACAGCAACAGAAAACCCCTTTCCAAGATGATGGGAGAGAAGGATTTATTTGTTTATGCGTTTTACCTGGAATGAATTGCATCAAAGAGCAGAGGAAATGCCGCAAATTAGCAAGCAGGAGGCTGATGGCAGACAAAGAGATTTTGGAAAACATATTCCGCTCGGAAGAAGGCATCAGATCGGAGCTGGCCAGGCAAAGGTATGGTGCCAGGATGATAGTGTGCAGCCAGCGCTGATGGATCGGTTGGAGAGCTGCCTGACATCATCATTTCAGAATAAAAGCCAGGAATGTCCTCCCTAGCAGGGCAGGATGAAGGAGCCAGTCTGCCTTCCTGCCTCCACTCCGCTCCGCTCCTACAGCCAGGCCAGGCAGTCGCAGGGCACGGGGGAGACACGCCTCCAGCCAGAGCAGCTCAGCAGCCCTTAGACCCTCTCAGCAGCTGGGCCAGGTGAGTTGCTGAAGTGCCAAGACAGTCAAAGCGTATGTTACCACTGGTGGAAAAAGTGCTTTATCACTATTTGCCAGTTGTAGCTGGAGAAATTGGAAGAAAGGGGAGAAGAGGAGATGTATCCATGTACTGAGGTAGCCAGGCTTCAAGGCAGTTCTTTTAAAAATTCTTGTCACCTTGCCTTGTCTTTTTCACCTGTCAGAAATACTTTGTTTTGTTTCAAAATACGAGTAACCCATTTTGTACCTCAAAGAATCTCAAGGCTTTAGGAATATTGGTTGCCACACCAGATTGGACCATGAAATCGGATAGGGAAGGAACAGTGAAAGGCTGTGCTCTGCTGTTTCAAACTAAGATGGACCTTAGATGGACCCTTTCCTTCAGGATGCCGAGAGGAAGCTGCTAGCAGTTTGCAAACGCACTGTGATGACTGTTTGTTTCATGTTGTTAAGCAGCTCTTGAAAGCTGCCCTGGCCCCTGAGACAGAGCAAGGCAGCATACGCAGTACTCTAGGTAGTCCATTCCACTGTGTGTGTTCCCACTGTGATGGGACAGATTATTACTCATCCTAAATCTTCTGCTGCAAATTAAGCTGATTTCTTCCTGTCCTTTCTACAAGACACAGTGAACACCTGAATACTGTCCTTTCTATAACTTATCTGTTATCATGCCTTCCCTTGATTTGTGCTTTCTCTAAATTAAACAAACTCAACTGCTTCAAACCTTCCTCACAGATCATGTTTTCTTTGCCCTTTATTACTCCTGTTTCCCACTCTGCCCACTTTGTTTTTAATAAGCAGACCCATCCTCCGGCTCAGACCAAAGTAGCACAGAGTAAAAGAGAACAACTATGTTTTTATGTCTTACCTGCTATCCTATAGCTAATACGTCTCAGCTCTGTTTTTTTCACCACCCAATAACATCATACCAATGCTAGCTATTATTCTGGTTTGTAAGTAACATGTATGATTCCCCTGGCTAAGCATAGTACTTTTCCCTTGTCTTTTTTGAATTTTATCTTGATTTCAGATCAGCCCTTCATCTTACTGAGATTATAGTGAATTTTCAATGTATGTTATTGATAGCATTTGCAGCCCCTCCTAGCTTGCTGCCGTTTGAAAAAATGAACTGTATTCTCTAATGTCCTTCTTCTAAATCATTTGGGACAATATGGAAAAAGCAAGGCTTGAAGTGGATCACTATAGGATGCCACCTAGGCTGACCTTTCAGAAAAAGTGAATATTCCTTTCATTGACTTTTTAACTCACTCATGTAGCCCCTACTTCCTGATTGCTCTCATTTTTATATAATATCATACAGGGCAGTGTCAATTATCTTACATCAAGCTATACCCCATCTATCATTTTTCCACATTGTCAGCTACTCTGATAAAGGAATTTCTTTTTTATTATTTAATTTATTGTTCTCTGCATTCTTATAAAGTCATTGTTAAGAAATTTGCTTCAGGCTCTCTACAGGATGTGAGATAGGCTGATTGCTCTACAATTCTTTGCTCTCCTTTTTTCTGCCTAGTCACCCTGATGATGTAAAACACCCACTCTGCTCTTTTCCAATGCTGCCTTCATCATCAGGTTTTCAAAGACAATTCAAAGACAAAATATAAAGATTCTGTGATTAGCAAAATTTAATTCTGATGAGTTCTCTACAGAGCATCATGGGCCATCTATTACCTACTCAATTTGGTCTTTTTCTATTATAATCCACATTCCTATGTCTATGCTAAAAGGCAGTTTCATTTTAAGTAAACAGTCACAATTAGCCTTTTCTCAGGGAAGAATTCTCTTCGCTGAATACCTAAATTGTCTCTGCATTATCTGTTATTTTTCATTTTTAGCCTTTACATAATAGAAGAGCAATGAGAGGAACTGAGTATTAGTTTTTCATCACTTAGACATTCCAGACTGTGGAGGTACTCACAGAAAGCTCAGAAATGCAAAAGACTCACTGTCAAAAATCCCCTTGACTTCAGGAAGGTTGGAACTTTGTCTAAGGTGTTTCCACATTTTTAAAAAAAAATCCATTTATATTCTGTTACTGATCTGTCATCTTAGATGTTCTTGTTAATATACTAAGGCACTGCAGCTTAAACAACAGGAGGAGAAGCTTAAAGAAAACATAGTTACCAGCTGAGCTTTGCTGATCAGATTTGGCAGCTTTAAAGCCAATTAATTTTCTTTTCAAACCACCTTCAGTAAAACTGGAAAGCGGATAGTGATGGGATGGGTGCCAGCTGGATTTCATGTGTAGCTCATTCCTGAGAGACAGAATGAACGAGCTTTTAGTTTCACATCAGAAGAGAGTGAAACATTTGGTTTGTTTCTCCCAGTAAATACTGAAATACATGAGACAGGCAATCAGTGCAGAAGCATCATTCACAGGGTAGACAAATAGGAAAACAGTAAAATGTTATTTTCTAATGGTTTAGAAGAAAAACGGTGTAATGAGTATTCCCATATATATAGATATTGAGTGGAACACGGAAGGGCAGCCAACAGAAAAAAGCTCTATATTTTTAGCCAGCAAAGTAATTATGGAAGGCTCTCTTTTAAACAGGAAGAGATTTATGTATGAAAGCAACCAGTAAGTGGGTATTTCCATTGCTGAAGTATTTTTTAACTTCAAAACGAGAAGAGACTGGTTTATTTTCAATGGGTGTTTTAATCTTTCTGAACTTACCATTTCAAGCTGAAACGTTATAAAACTACATATTTTATTCATTTTACTTGGTCAGTGGCTTTTTTATATATATATATCTTCACATAGATTCATGCAGCAAAAACAGAAGCTTTGTTGCTCTTAGCAATTTAAAACCAATTTTTTAAAACAACTATTTCAAAATCTCACAAAGCTTTGAATGGCTTCCCTTTAATAAGCATAACCACACTGTTCATAATCTCAGCTATGTTACTATGGCTGTACTTACTGACTTTACTTTCAGTGTCTCTTCAAATTCTAAAATCCCCTTACTACCACAGAGATCCACTCTAAATTATAACATGTAATGACAAGCAGCTGCATAAGAAATCACTGTAGAAAAATATGAGTCATCATTTAGAGAGATAAGTCTTGAATTTAACTGCACTTGAATGCCAGACTAAGCAGTTCTTCAGTCTTCTAAGAAGCATAGTTTTACTAATTTTTATTGTATCTCATAAGGTTTTTAAATGGAGCAAACTGCTGCAACAGTAACACTATGGGTGTGTGACGTCTTGATCCCCTAAGGGAAGAAACTTAGATTATGTGATGCGATAGTTTTCGAAGTTCTGCTTCTTACTAATACTTAACACTAGAGCCAAAGGTTTGCAACTTGGATATATTAGCCACATAAACTAAATCAGGATGATGTAAATCCAGGTGATCTAAAAAGGTTGCATAATTTTCCTAAGCACAAACAGATAAAATGCAGCAAGCTTCTGACTTTGGTAACAGGCAGATATTTAACAGTAATGAAAGTTGTGTAATTTTTCTTTAAAGGCTTACATAAATAACTATAGGTACATTTCTAAATTCAGACACTTCATAGATGACAATTTAAAACTCTGCTTTTTGTCATCATTATAGATGATAGTAGATTTTAGAAACAACACAATATTCTAGGAAGTTTAACTTCAAAAATCTTCTCTTTTTCTCCCACTTTCTTCTGTTTAAACAGCATTGCCAAGACTGATTACAAAATGAGATGCAATTATTAGGAAAAAGTAAGAGACTGATAAAGTATGATGTAGACTAGTGGCGAGATTTTTTAAAGTCTTTCGATGCTAAAGATGCAGATAGGCACCTTACGGGATTTTAAAAAATTCTTAAGCACGTAAGGCGCTTACATGCTTAGGCACTTTGAAAATCCTGCTAAGTACATATCTGCATCTTTAGGTAACTAAATACCTTGAAAAATCTCACCCTAGATGTCCAGTTTCTCTCATTATTTGTTTTAAATAGTATCAGTTTGACAGGTAGCACGTTTGCTTGTGACTTTTATCTAATAAATGGGGGAAAGTAGGATTAAGTCTGAAAGGATTTAAAGAGAAAATTAATACACAGTACTGGGGTAAAGATATAAATCTATCTTACGCTAGCAACAGGACTATCTAGCACTTTTCTTTATTACATTAGCCTCACAATTTGTACAAATGATGCTTTGCACATTTTATGTTTCATCTTTTTTAACAGAGTCAAATGACAAGAAAGAAAAAGAGCTCAAAAAACTCCACAAGCATCCTTAAATAAACTGGATATACACCAAACAATACTGATGTATCTAAATAATAAAATAAAATAGCAGTGTAATTCTGGATTATGTTAACATTATCTAGTTATTTATTGACATAACTAGCAAAGTTTTGATGATGTGCTTTTATGTTTATATCAAAATGGCCTTGGCTTCATTTGAAAAGCTGTAGAAGTATTAAAATATATTTTCAAATTAAGACTTTATACATTTCCCAAAGTAGTACTCTTAATAGAACTCTCCTATTTCTAAGCTGATCTTTTCAATGTATTTATTTTCTGAGACAAAATGGAAGTAAGATTGCAAGTACATTCTACCAAGATTTTAGCACCAAAATGTTTTTTAAAGTAGAAAGAAAAAAACAGAAAATGGTTAATACGAAATAATCTGAGGTCCTTTTCCACTTACATTGCAAAATTCTATGTTTTGTATATATGTTCTAGAGCTAAAGACTGGTTGTGACAATAAAAGACAAAAACATCCTTAGCAGTGACATTAGAAATACCGTGGCTGCTTCTGAATTCAGTTGTATTGAACTTCCATAGCCTTAAAGCCAAGCAATGCAAAAGTCATTCCACTTCTTTTTTCAAATGCTTCCAATATTTTCTAGGGATGGAAGCATAGGGACAGCCTAAGCAATGAGTCAACAAGTAAAAAAAGATGTTTTAATGTGTAGAATCCCTTGGAGTCATAGGATTTAAAATGGATATTTACTATTGTTTTTCACTAACTACACTGCCTTATGTAGTGTATCTACTTATTTAAAAAATAAGTTGCCACTTAAGTTGTTGACATTTTCTTGAACTGGTAGAAATATTTACATGAGACATTTAAGAAACATTCATCATAGCATTCATCATAGTGTACATTTTAATACATAAAATATACTACAAGTTTTGCTCTGCATTTCTGCAAGGTAACAAACTCCACTTAGCTTTGCAGAGCATTTGCGATCACAGTGAGTTTCTGTTTCAGACTCTCCCTTTTCTGTTTTAAGTGGTTTTCTATGGTCCTTGCTTCTTTTAAGATTCCATCAAGTTCTTGGACATAAGAAGCATCCATCGCTGCTCTCTCACTTAATTGAAAAAATGTATAGTTAAAATCAATACTAAAGCCATTAACTTTCTCACTACTTAGAACTGCTTTTATTCTTTACTTCAAAATGCGATGTCTATCAATACTCAGTTTCTGACCAAATTAGTTCTCTGTTGTAACAAAACTCAGCATTTTTATTTCAAGACCTGTGTTCAACAATTTTCAGCGCTAATTTCTCTGAACTGCAGCCACAGTAATCCATCTTATCTAGAGAAGTTAGAAAAGTTCTGTACAAATAGGACAATGTTAACTTGCCTTAAAATGTGGGCATATTTTGATAACAAGTTCTTAATTTCTTTGTTCATCTCTGTTAAAAGAAAAAAGTAATTTTATGTAAACATTTGAATGAATTTTCATCTCAACATCCAATTAGGTAATTACATAGTTTCTTTAATATATTTAATACATCACCGTTTAAAACTTTTTCCAGTGGTTCAGGTTTGTAAAGGGACTGCGAGCCCTCAGAAAAAGCCAAATCTGTTTTGTCAAAGGAGGACAACTGAGGATTTTCTGAAGCTTCACTCTAATAACAGAGCACATAAAAAAAATACCGGTTCTAGGACTTAAAACAAGCTTAGCACAGATAGAGTTTAAGTGAAAAAAAAGAAGAGTTTTAAAAAGATCTTGAGAGACTGTTTTCAGAGAAAGCGCAAGTGTTGCTGGCTTCACAGCACCAACACCATCCATCATGAACAGGCACAGCATCGCAGTACCAGGGGAGTGGGTGTGAAGCACCAGCTTGAGATCTTTGCTTATATCAGTAAAAGCTGGTGTACTTCAGAAGCTCACTCTTGAGAAGTCCTACACAACTGTATTGCAGTGCATACCCAATTTTGTTGGACTTGAAACACTAAGAGAAATTTTACAGTCTCCTCATACAAGAAAGTCATACATGTTTCCCCTAACCTACATAAACTGACACGGAGCTCTCTGCCCTCTCTCCTTGACAGGAACCCATAGCAATGCCAGAGAAGGACATGGGGGTGGGGGGTTGCATCACTCCCCTGGCGCCAGAAGAAGGGTCCAGGTCCTCCCTCCCTTCCTCATACGGTACTGCTCACCTCCATCTCTTTTTTACGTTTACTTCTATTTTCATCAGATTTTTGTGTGTTGCTTGTCATCGTTGCCTGATAAAAAGTACAACGTTGTATTTGGTAAGTGGTTATCTTGTGCGACTGGAAAATATATCCGTATAAAAATGCGTAAAACCTGTAACCAGTACCTCTGTAAGCTCCCCTGCAAAGGAGCTCTTCTCCTCGCTGGAGAGAGGCAGAGCCTCAAAGCACGGCGAGGGCACCGGTCGCGGCTGGAGACAGGCGGGCCGTCCCGGCTCAGCCTAGGCGGGGCTGTGGCTCACAGCCCAGGCGCTCTCAGAGGTTCAGCAGGGCGCGTAAGGTCGGCCTCGGGCTGCTGAGGCCGATTCTGCCTCGTCCAAAAGCGATCTGTCCCTACCCAGCCCAGCCTATGCTTTCCCAGTACCCCCCACCCTTAAGGACACGGGGGCAACCCCTCCGCCCAGGAGGGTCTCCCTCCTGCCCGGACCTCTCTCCTCAGGCAGCGCTGGCCCAGGACCGTTAACGGCCCTCGCGGCAGTTGGCAGCCGTTAACGGCCGGCGCGCGAGAGGGCGGCCGCGGCGGGGGAGCTGCCGGGGAGAGGGGCGATCCCCGCTCCTCACACGCCCGGCCCGGCTGGCCGGCCAGCTAAGGCAAGGCTGGAGCCTGGCCTGGAGCCCTGCCCCGCCCGCTTGCAGCCCTCGCGTTGCCCGGGACGCGGCGGCTTGTAGGAGGGCCGGCTCCTGGGGGGCTGGGAGGTGGGCCGCCCAGCCCGCTCCTGCAGAGGCTGTGACAGCCAGGCCCGCCTCTGGAAGGCTAGCTAAGGAGAAGTCTGCAAGGCTTACCGCTAAAACGTCTCCTGTTTCAGCGATCCCAGGAAGAAGCGTTTCATCCCAATTACATGTTCGAGTTAAAGCATGATGAGACTACCTGCAGCTATTTAAAGTGTTGCGCTGCCCACTCAAACAATTTCGGTCGTATTTCGTCTTCTAAGCATCCGTGACGGGTCCGCTCACAGTTTGAATCACTGGAATGTTTTGGGATGACAGTGAAATGCCAGATGAGGCTAGATGAATCCGTTTCGAAAGACAAACTGTGAATTAGTAAAATCTGAGAGATTAGTGTCTCTAAAATGAATAATGCCACTAAAATTAGACAACTGCCGGGGCCACCTTTTTTTTCCTAAACAACGGAAAACAACATTGTATTTTTCTTACTTTGTGCTTCACTTCTGTAGGTAAGCTATATTTGATTTCATCAAGAAATGACTGAGTCAGATTACATGATGAGGTGGCTTGCTTAAAACAGGAAGAAACTAGACACAGTGGTTCAGGAGAGCTCTTTCAGTGTTACACTTCGTGTTGTTAGCCAAAAATATTAAACGCTGTATCAAGTTACTACTTTCCTAAATCCTGGCCTCATTAGCTACAGTGAAGAAAATCATTGCAAGATTTGAAGTTATGTTGGAGTAAAGGGCATTTTTCTGTGGGGTTTTTTTTCATCTTTAATTTCTGTTTTTAAGAGAAGAAAGGATCTTAACCTTACATATGTTATCCAAATAGGCTCTGAAAGTCAAAACTCAGGACAAGAAATGAAACTGCTGAAAGAACAAGAACTAAATACTTCACCAAAGTAGAAACAATATTCACTATGCTGCCATGGCCCACTTCATTAAATTCTCAAAAAATATTAGAGATGTTTATGTTATTAGCAATACTATCTAAACATTAAGAAACAGATATGAAAGAATATGCTAGGAAAATATTCTTAAAGTGTTTACCTAATTGAGTTACCATTACTATGTTAAGATATTTTTATTAACAGACCACCTGAATTAAAATAAATGAAACATATGAATTATTTTACCATTTTCAGTACCTTATGGATGTGATAGTCTACGGAGAAAGCTCAGACTAAAAAAAAAAAAAAAATCTAAGCCATTACTCTAAAAATAGTTCCAGTTCCTTTAAGACTGGCAATATAATGCCAGGAGAAATGAAAGCAGATTAAAACTTACAATAGAAGCTACTGTTATGAGTTAGACCCTGGTCTTTATAAATGCAAATATGTACAGACTAAGAGAAGAAGGCTCCTTTTATTCAATGTTCTAAATGAGTTAATTGAATTTTTAGGGTCTCAAAGGTTGACAAGAAAGACCAAGTCCTCCTCCTTGATAGTTTTGTATAGAAGGTCAATAGGCAAAAAAATGTTAGTGCCAGCAGTTAACACAAAATAAACAACGCTGCCTGACTGGCGTTGGTTTGGGTGCTTTTGCACAAATTTTGGTGCCAAGTACAATATTATTTCATGTTTCACTAGTGACCTGAATGTAAATTTAAATTTAATGAGAAAAAAATGGCTAAATGATAAATAATTATTACAGCATTATTTTTTTAAAAGATTTTTTTTTTTCAGTGAAATGAAAAGTTATGTATCTGGGAACAAGAAATGCAAGCAGCATCACCCAAATGGGGAACTCTCCTGAATAAAGCTCTGGTGCCCAAATTTTTGAAAAATGTAAAAAGTCAATTGGAGTGAAGAAAAGAGACACGAATATTATTTTGAAGGTGAAGAAAAATATTCAGAGGTAGAAACTTAAAGGGATGAAGCTGTTTATTTTAGTTGAAAAAGACCAAGAGACAATTTGATTGTACTTCACAGGAAGGAACTATTTGTTACGAAATGGCTATCAGGAAAATGTACAGAAACGGGTGACCAGAACCAGAAGCCACTTAAATTTAGAAAGATTTTTTTTTTCCCTGTAAGAACCAACCACTCAAGTAAAGTACCAAGAGGAACAGTAGAATTACAGTTGCTGTATACAGAAATCAGCTAGATCTAGGTGTTTAAGTCAAATTTGGATATCTCTCTGGTATACAGGTTTCAGTAAACACAACTCCACACATGTACCAAATGCCATGTAACAAAACAGGACGTTGAAAGGGAGTGATATAATATTGCTGTCTGGTTGGCATTCAGTCAGTGGGAGTGTCTGTAAATAGGGATATATACTTCTTATCTGAAAGCAGTAGCTGCCAAAAATGTATTTTTCTTTGTTTGTGTGTTGGAAACAGGAGGTTTTACTCTGTTGCTGAATTCTTCTGCTTTTTAAAATTCTTCTGAATCAATTTCATTAGTTTCTTTCAACAACTTTAAAGAAAGAAGATAAATTTCTGTAGCACATGTAGTTTTGACTTGTCTTAAGATGTCAGTGACATACACTGCTCCCTGTGGGTAGAACAGTCAAAATCCATGGTTATTAGTAAAATGGACAGTATTTTTATTTTTAGGATTATTATTTCCGATCAGGTTGAAAAAAAGTGCCTTTGACCTCAAAATTATCTCCCTAGTTTTATGATATAGACATTCAAGCATTCCCTACAGACACAGATTGCGCTTTCTTTTTTTGTTTGTTTGTTTGTTTTCCTCCAAGAGCAGTAACAGGCATGCGGACAGGTGAGAGAACAGCTTAGGATCTTAGGTTTGGTTTTGGTTGGGTTCTTTGGGGTTTAGGTTTTTTAGGGGGGTTGGTGTGGGTCCCCCCCCAGTCCAGTGCTAAAACTTGAGCCTCTTCAATTTACCCACTGAGCTACACAGCTGAATGCCCTAATGTCTTGCTAGTCAGCATTATAAACAGAAAATCAAGACACGGAGATTCTAGTTAACACTGCCAAATTCTACAGACTATACACAATATTGGTTAATTATTCATTCCCAAGTTCGCCTTAGTTGTCTTATCACTACACAGTGTTTGCATACAGTTACAGCAATATTTGTCGCATTAAGCACCCCCCAAACACCAAAGGCAGCACTCACATTCTGAAAAGCATCACGATTTGGGGCTGCAGCAGTTAGGTGTGAGTAATGGCTGTCGCCGTTTTATTTATTTGCAATTAATACATACCTGGGAAACAATTTACAGCTGGTAAATTAGAAGCCATCTATTAATCTGGCTTCGACTACTAACCCCAGTTTCTGGCTGTCCGTTTCCCTGAGAGGAGCCTAAATTCCTCCCCCGAGGCTACTTATGTACAAAGCAATGTAAGGTAAATTGAAGATTTCCCACCAGACACCAGTGATCTATTCCCTGGTATTGCTGTTAAAAAGAACTAGATACACACAATGTGTTTTCAACCCTAAACCGGCTTCCCCCAAGGCAAACACAATGTTTAGGGGCGACTTGCAAGTGTGTGGAGAAAGAGAAGTTTACGTGCTGACGGCTAGTACCCGTTTCAAAACTGCTACTTGAGACTTTATGGACCAAGCAAACGGACTGCAACACGCTGGTGTAGAAACAAGGCGTGTCCTCTGACGACATCTGTGTAAAATAAAGGGAATCGCAAAAAGCTTCCTTTGTAATCTCAGATTTGCACGATTTGTTTTCTCCACCGAGGAGGGGAAGTGCCGCAGAATAAATGCAGACGTAGACAGATATCTTGGGAAAGAGTCCTAGTTTCCTCTGCAGCTTGTTCAGTCGGCTTATTTTGTCGTATAGTGATGCAAGCCGCTATAAAATCCCCCTCCCTGGATCGCTCTAACAGCCGCCAACCTAGTGCAGCCGAGATCGCTTCCCCCCCAGCTCGCAGGAACGCATGAAGGTGACACGGCAGTGACGCCTGCCGCGGGGAAGCCTTAGCGCCCTTACCGGGCGGGACTCCGCAGCGCACGGCTTTCGGCCCCGCCGCCCGAGGCACACGGCAGGCAGCGGGCCGGCGCCGCGTCCCGGGGGGCCGAACGGGTGGGCTCCGGCTGCGGGAGCAGGCTTCGGCCGTCCCCGCCCCTCCGCCGACTGCCCTCGCCCTTCCGTCTCGCATCGTTCCCCTGCAGCCCGACGAGGAGCAAGGTAGGATCGCCGCCGCCTCTCTGCTCTCGCCCCAGGGCTGCAGCGGCAGAGCCGCCCTGCCCGGGAGCCGGCTGCCTGCTCGCCCCAACCGCTCAGCTCGAAGCTCCGAGAGCAGCCCGGCCGGGGGAGCACGCTGCTCCCGGGGTTGACTACATTAGGCGGAGGGCCCTGCACGGCTGCCTCCCGGCGCGGAGAAGGGGCTGGGGCAGAGCAGAGCGGAGCACGGGGCTGCGCCGTTCCCCGCGACGGGCGGAGATGCTCGCTCCTAGCGCGTTTGCGACGCGGGCGGGACATCCCGCCGTGGGACGGGCGGCTATCGCTTTCTCGCCGTTGCAGCAGGCGGCAGAGCCTTGCCCGCCGCCGGGGTTGGCGATGGAGGCCATCCCTGAGCCGGACCGCAGGCAGGCTGTGGGCAGTGGCCCGTCCGCCGGCAGCTCCGCGCCGCGCCCTCGTGGTACCCGCGCTGCCCCGGGCTCCGCCCCAGCACAGGCGCCGAGCAGGGCACGACCCGCAGGGGAGCGGCCCTGCCCTTCCCCGTCCCTGCATCCCTGTTTCTCCGCGGGGCGAGTCGTTACACACCACCTCGAACGGCCGGCTAAAAACTCCTTTTAGCTTCTACCGTTCCTTTCAAACGGGCTTGGTAAAAGACCTAACTCTCTTGTACTACGCATCAGGGGAAGAAGTGTAGTCGTTTTATGCGTTTTACCTATTAAACCAAGGGCCACCTTTTCCTTCAATCCTTTATCAGCAAGTCCTGTCTATGCCTTCCCCTCTGCTTTAGAATAACAAAGTAGTCCTTGACTTCTTGGTTTACTTCACTACATACGAGGCACGCACCGTTTGGTGTTGCAGTATTTCATTTCAAAAACTTGAATATGCAAGTTTGGAAACAAAGATGCAGTCCTCTGCTATGAACCAGGGCGTCTCTTCTGCACAGACCAGCTAGAATTATAGACCCTATAAAAAATAGGATGAGAAAAAAAATCACTCTCAAATACATTCCTCAAAGTGCTTTACTAGAAGGACAAGGAAATCACTGTGATTCCCCCACCCCAATCCCTAAGGTTGATGTGTGTGCTTATTTACTTATGTTGGCATTGCTCAGTTGTTTTCTATAGTAAGTCTTTTCCAACTGGTGAAAAAGAGCCTTGGAAGAAAGCCAAATGTTTGTGCAAGAGCCAGTTCTTCCCACTGTTAACTTAGCTTTAACACATTTATTATGTTTATTATTTCTGTGGCTAGTGCAAGGGGAAAGAACGCCTTGGCAGGAGTTAGCAGGTTTGAATGAAGGACTTCATATTCTAGGCTACTTACAAAAGTGACTTCAGTGATTTTACAATCACTGTTGTTGGCTGTGTTTGTTTGATGCTGCCTGATCAACAAGTTTTTGTGCATTCTGCTGTGAGTGTCTCCTCCCGTGTATTGTATACAGAGGCTAGGCACATAGCTCCAGGCTGAAGACTTCATACAGATGCCAGGCTCCTAAAGGTTAGATGCAGCGATGGAGAATGCCGGTGTGCACATTACTTTGTGCATCTGGCCAAAAATTTTACACCAGTCACAAAGCCAAGTAAATCAGATCTCGCAGATAGTACAGTAGCTAGTTGTTATTTTCGGAAAGTAAAACGCCTTTATTTCTAAAAACATAGATAAAACAGGTAAGAACATTCATACACAGAAAGCATTTTAGGAAAATGAACAAAAAAATTACTAAGATAGAGACCAAAATGAAACAGGAAGGAAAGTGACAATCTGCATTTTACAAAATTAGTGGCATAGAAGAGGATGTTTTAAAACTGTTTACTGTCAGAGAAGAGAAAGAATGAAATTCTTTGCCACATCTTCCTGAGATATTTTAATTCCCTTTATTTTTATTCTCACTTTTCTTTAAAGGTAGGAGATGCTATTTTAATTTTGAAGAGGATATTATAATCAGTTTTAAAATAAAAATATTTCAGTGCTTATTTCTTAGAACTATTCATTCCAATGGCAACCACCCCAACAGCAGTAAAATTACTGAAATACTAGAGTTTACAGTTCAAGTCAGGCGAGTCCACATAACTTTTGTTTTATTTTGTAATTTTTTCCCCGGCACGCTGCTAGAACTGAAGATACAGAGACATTTGTGGCCTGCAAAGCAATACAGTCCGTTCAGATGTATCTCTTTTCTGCCAGCATAAACAGAAACTTTACAATAGAAGAAAAGGGATGGGTGCACTTATAGGTAAAAGGAATGGGTATAGCAAATCTATGAGCGTCGCTGTTCATTTGTTTTATACATTAAACATATACATTGTTTTATCCATTAAACAGACCAAGAGTGTGACATACTCTCAGTCACTATGTCAGAAAGCTAAAGAGGTTACCTGTCTGGCTGTTAACTGTATAAGGTTGAGGATATGAACAAAGCTAAAACCAACTATTCTTCTGGAGTTCTTGGAGGAGGTTGTGTATTGACATTAGAGGCAGAGTGCAGCCCTGGGCTAGTTTTAAATTAACCCTGAAGCATGTAGAACAGGGGCTGGAACCTCTCAGGTGCAGAAGCTGGCTGGTCTTTAATGATCAGTGCAGGGGTTTTTTGGTAAAAATGACTGTTGTTATTCCCAAGGGAAATATATCTTTTCTTCTTCACTTTTCTCTGTGTCACTCTTGAAAGAGAATAGCTGTGAAATCAAGCTCATAATTCAACCTGAGTTAAAATAAAATTAAAACACCGTAAGCAAATCACTGCTGCTGCAAAATAAACTACATTCCAACTTCTCTAGGAACCTACACGATTCCAGCTCAAGATGCAAAAGATACAGGTCTTCCCAAGGGGCAGTCAAAGGTAGACTAAGTTTTAGGTATTTTGGAAGTTCTGTCTTTTATAGAGGGAACCTGGAAAGATCAGTCTGTGTAGACTTAATATAACTTTTATGGTTTAATGACCAGTAACAGGGTGCTTAATCCAGCCTTAGTCACTTCCCTATTTGAAAATTAGAAACAGAAAATCAAATGACCATGTGACAGTAAGATAATTTTTGCAGGCCCAAGAGAAGAGAACTAATTTGATGAAATATGTTCATGGAGCTACTTATTAGCATTCTCAGAGAAAGAGAAAATGGCAATGAGTTGTTATTTATTCCTGTGTAACATCACGTGAGTCAATGAAAAGTTTTGTAAAATTACGGAACTTGAAGGATGCTCTATGTTATTCTAAAAAATGATAAAAGGCAGCAGAGGAGGAGACCAATTATTTAACAAAGCAATTTTTCAACAGGTAGTGAAACATGCCAGCCTTATTACAGTATTGTGCACTAGAAGAGAACTAGCCCAAGAACTCCCTTGCCTTATAGAGTAAGCAGCATTGTTCTTAACTCTGAATCCTCTCCACGTGTTTTTGGCAGAGTGAAGATGAGTGGTGAAGAGGTTCTTGTATGCGCGGTACAACTTGGAGAAAATTTCTGCCTCTATTTTGCAGGTAATTACTACCCACTGCTGAAAGAGACACACTGTGTCTTCTTTCTGCACAGAAGATCAAAAGTTAATATACAATTCAATCCTTTCCTTGGGCTGGCATCCCTGGTTTTGTGGAATCCTGTTTTTCCCCCATGTTACCTGAGCAATCCTCAAAGCAGTTACAATCCCCACCCATTTAGAAGAATGATAGTTCTTAGATTATGGAGCCAGGCTGTTCACTGCAAAAAGAATCGGAGTTTGAGACAGCTGTCCCAGTGTGTTAACAGGTCAGTACCATATTATTGCTGAACACTGTAAGCATTTAATAGCTTTTTGTGTTTGAGTACTGATTAAAAACAATTTGTTTGTCAGCCTGATTTCACCTAACTTTCCCATAAGCTTCAGTCTGAAGTATTGTTAGCCAAGTATCTGAGTCAGTGGAATAATTGTTGTGTCATAAAATACATTCCCGTAAAAGACACTCAGAAGGGTTGGACTGCGCTGGGGTGGGCTTGGAATAACTGGATAACTTCCAGTCTTATAAGATGAAGTTAGTTAGAAAACACTCTCTTCTTTAGAAGCAATTTGTAATGACTTTTCTTGTCCTTTTGCTCACTTAGAATAAAGGCACTGATGAAAACAAAAATTTGCATGCCGTTTATTCCTTGGTTATAGGCTTAAACTCACGTGAGTTGCTTACCCTTAAGTAACCCTAAAACATTTTGCATGCCTCTTGATTTGGTGGTAACTCCAGTTCTCAAATGACTGGTGGTTTCATCATTCTGTCAAGTCTGTTATGCTCACAAAACACACCCTGTAGTTAGAACAGCTCAGCTTAGTGAGTTAGTGATACTGGGGAGTACAACTGGAAATGCGTAGGTAGCTGGCTGGCTGGTTTCCGATCTTGCAGAACAAAACTGTGTAGAAAGTGGTTTCTTGGTTTCTTTTGTGGGGGCAGAGCTTAATGTTGTTTGTTTCTTTCCTTTTTTTCATTGCTCACTTGGAACCAAGATGACGATGGTAAGCTGAAAGCTCATAATTTATTAACTTCATTATCAATTTTACCTGAACTAACCTGCTCACGCTTACTAACCCACAAATGCTTTGTATGCCTTAGAGAACAAGTTTTCAAACTGATGTCTAATGGCGGGGGGGGGGAAGAGAGAGAGAGAGAGAGCAAGCTACAGCTCACTTTCTCCTTCTGAAGTTTATGTTGGTTTATTACCTCCCAAGGTACAGGGTGGTGGCTTCCCTAACAGAAGGACCTTTAAATGCAATTCGAATTGTTGGGCAAAAGAGGGAACTGTTGCTTCTGAAGTCTCATTAAGAGATACAGTAGCTTCTCTTGCTTATATATACAGACTGCTGTATTCTAGGAAATCCTTCTGTCTTGCCGGGGTTGCTACAAGCCAGAGGTGGAAAGAATGACATAGTGTCGTGGTTTAGCGCCAGTCGGCAACTAAGCACCACGCAGCCGCTCGCTCCCCCTCCCCAGTGGGATGGGGGAGAGAATCGGAAGGGCAAGAGTAAGAAAACCCACGGGTTGAGATAAGAACAGTTTAATAATTGAAATAAAATAATAATAATAATAGTAGTAATAATAATAATAATGATAATAATAGTAATAATAATTGTAACAAAAAGGAGAACGAGAGAGACAAACAAAACCCAGGGAAAAGAAAACAAGTGATGCAACCGCTCACCACCCGCCGACCAACACCCAGCCAGTCCCCGAGCAGCGATCGCTGCCCCCCGGCTAACTCCCCTCGGTTTATATACTGAGCATGACGTCATATGGTATGGAATAGCCCTTTGGTCAGTTTGGATCAACTATCTTGGGCTGTGCCCCCTCCCAACTTCTTGTGCACCTGGCAGAGCACGGGAAGCTGAAAAAGAAAGTCCTTGACTAGTCTAAGCATTACTTAGCAACAACTAAAACATCAGTGTGTTATCAGCATTCTTCTCCTACTAAATCCAAAACACAGCACTATGCCAGCTACTAGGAAGAAAAGTAACTCTAACCCAGCTGAAACCAGGACACATAGCCTCCATTTTGTTTGAGATTGCCATTCTAAGAACTTATTTCACCTGGTATCCTTAATGACAAGGTTAAGCCTGTAGCAAACTGTTAAGATCTGAGGAAATTACAGCTAAAATATTTGACCCTCTTTGCTTAATATTTCTGCAGGGCTGGAATGCGATGCCTTTTGTAAGGAAAAAATTCTCCAGAGAGTCCTTCGAAATGTAAATAGCCAGTTGCTTGTGGTTCGACCCGATTTAAACATGGCAGCTTTCGAAGATGTGACAGATCAGGAGATGAAATCTGGTACACCATTTTTCAAATATATACTATAACCATTACACCGTTTCTTTATTCTAGATGTGCTTTTGTTCTTTGCAATCACTGGCTCTAAATAATGAGACTGAGAGTAAAGGCTTAAGCTTCATTTGTAAGAATAAAGCTAAGCTAAGAGAGCTGAAATTTTGTGTCTTGTGCATTGTAATGGATTAGATTCCTGGATTAGACTGAGGCCTGCAGGACGTCCCATGCAGAAAAGGGCTGCTAAGATTTTTTGTTAGCTCTGATCACAAACTAAATTCTTAATCCTTTTTTTTTTGTGTGTGTGTGTGTGTGTTGGATTACAAAAAAATCATTATTAGGTTTAAACAGACAATGTATTTAGCACTAAAAGCTCTTTCTTCTAACAGCAGTAATTAACAATGTACTTATGGCTTTGGCTTTAATTTTTTTTTGGGGGGGGGCTCAGCAATTAATTCAGAACTACATTTGTTGAAGATATTTATTTACAGATCACATATATACAGATATAATCTGATTTACAGATGACTATTTACAAATCCAATTCTCACTTTATGCATGCACCTAAAAGGATTTGAATATCCTACCCATACTAACTGGTAACTTCACATGCTTTCTTGCGAATTCAAAATCTTGGTTATTGAATGATTGCAGAAAGTCAAATATGTGCTACCAGCAGTCATAAAAATTCAAGTCTTGGCTCTTCTGTCAGGAAAAGTATCCTGGGAAGACAGTAGTTGCCACTGGAATGGTAAGACGTAATACAGTTAAATTGTTGCAGCTCTCTCCTGAGCAGACAATTAATAATAAACACTTTATATTTAGGCAATGGAATGCACTTCAACATTCACTATTACAAAACTACCACACCTTCAGCAGGGATGCCTGTTGCATTCAGTGTCCAGGTAGAAGATAAAAGTTATTACATGTGTTGTGAGAAAGAATGTGGAAAAATGACAGTTCGATTTAGGGTAAGTATCTGCTTATGTATATGTAAGTATTAGGCAAAATTAAGAATTCAAACGTGTGTGAGCTGAAACAAAACTGCTCGAGTCTTGTGCTGGGACTAACCCATTCCCTTTTCCTTGCTCAGGAAGGAGAAGTTCCCAAAGAAATTCCTGATGAAAGTAACGTAATCTTTTTCAAAAAGACATTTGCATCTTGTAGCTCCAGAGCGTTTAAGTTTGAATACTCACTAGAACAAGGAATGTTCTTGGCCTTTGAGGAAGAAGGCTGCTTAAGAAAATTAATTCTAAAGAAACTGTCAAGAGAAGATGAAGTGGATGAAACCATGAAGATAAGTTTCTAACTTCAGCCAGAATGAAAGTCGCAACCTATAGCATACTTCAACAGTCTTAAAATATATTTTGGTTTTTTATAAAATAAATCTTATTCTTTCTTCATCCAAGACAAGCAAGTTTTATGTTTTTAGCTACCATAAGTCAGCACAAAAATGAGCATCTTACACAGGAAAATAAATTCAAATTCTCGGCAAAAAGAAGCAGAAGAATGTTTTCCAGTCAGATGGAAGGAAAAATAATTACACAATGAAGAAACAAGAACGTGCATGCCTATATAGTCCTGTATAGTTTGATCCCTAAAATCTTT
Source organism: Balaeniceps rex (assembly GCA_013401315.1). NCBI lineage: Eukaryota > Metazoa > Chordata > Aves > Pelecaniformes > Balaenicipitidae > Balaeniceps > Balaeniceps rex. Next base: position 64,567 of record VYZW01024721.1, on the reverse strand, counting down.
ACTGCCTGTTGATCAAACAGCTTTTGAACTATGTGTCTTTTAGATGAAGTAGACCTATTTTGGGGAGAGAGAGAAAACTGCTTAAAATAACAGATTTCATAAGCAGTCCATGCACCTGGCCAATAAACCCTTTGAGATTACTTTTTTGCATCAAGATTATTTCCTGAGTGTCTTCATCAATCTCAGTTACACAGTGACATTCTCACCTTCAACTGAACTAGAAACAAGAGACAACTTTTAACTTACTGGCAATCTTTGCTTAGAAAACTGCTAACTTACCTGAACAATTGAAGTCTTACAAAGCTGTTTGTCCTCAGAAGGCCCAAGAAAAAAAAAAAAGAATTATGCTTTTATGTGAAGGTTTTTAAAAGTTAACAGTAAATTGTAGGTTAGTGATGAAATGAAACACATATTTGTCCTAACAATTTGGAACAAATATAGATATGGCTGGCTCCCATAAGGACCCTATCTTACTCTGCATATGTGAAAATGCAGCGTACATTAGGGCCAAGCTGTGAACTCCATTTCACATTCAGAGCTAAGCAAGCACTGGATTTCACCAAACCCAAAATTAAATATTCAGAATGCATTACATTAATATTGAGCAAATTGATATGGCATGTATTATTCTTTTCTTCTACGTATAAGTGTTGGTCTTCCTCATCTGTTCCAACTCCAGGTAGTGATAAACTGAACATTGGTTGCAGCTGGGGTCCTGGGTCTTCAACTTCCCATACAGAAGAGCTGGTACAATTGTCATACCCCATACATGCAGAAGTAATCAAAGAAAACAGGAAGGCCTCTATCCATTATGAAATGGAGGAAAATCCTCAAACTTGCAGAAGAGATAAGACAAGTCTCGAGACTCGTTTTGGTAAAAAAACAAACAAAAACTATAATTTCAGAGGCTTTAAAAAAAGCATAGAGACATGAAAGTGCTGTGAAACCCTGACTGACTCGGCTTTTCATGTTATGCTGCCCCTGCCATTTTGCCTATCTAGCTGCTACAGAAGCACCTAGGGGCAGTAAGAAACCAATTATTTAGAATCAGGTACAGCCACCGAGTGCACTATCGCTTAGGAAGAATTCACGGGAGGGGCTTAAACTCAAGAATGTTATTTAACACATCCGGATACCCAGCAGGACTGAGTCCCAGTTTTATATGCCTGATGAATGTTCAAAAATGGTATTAAGACCAAATGGTTACAGCCATCACAATAATTAAGAACAAAAGAACGGTAATTACAGGGAACTGATTCCGTTTCAACAGGACTGAGGAACACATGCGATTGACAGAGAAAGCTGCGGTCATTATCTTTTAATTCTTGCCTCAAAACCACAATGAACTGGTCTCAGAGTTGCTAGCCCCCAACATTGTAGGTCTGGACTACTGCATTCCCAGAGCTCTTACATAACTCATTTCTCACACAAGATATCTGAAACAAATACGACATACAGATGCACCTTGTCTTTGGTCTCAAAAGAGGAAATGCCAAACACTTTCTATGATACATGCTCAAATTTTACAGCGGTACTTACCAATGACTCATACCTATGCATCTTCCTCGCTATGACAAAATAATGAATGTTACATCGATATCTAAATCAGACCACATCAGACAGAAGTAACCATCTCAATTCTGACCACAAGATTAGCAAAACAAAAGTGGCCAGCTACACAGTATTTTCCATGGTTACATGAATAAGTAAATAAATAAAAATTCCAATCCAGACTTAAAAAAAATGGAATCAAATCACAAAGTCTTGTAGAATTCAAACAGCAACTTATTCATTCTGTTTATTGCATAATCAGACTGATGGTAACACACAATTCTGTTCCTCTTACTATAGTAGTACCACAGAAGTACCATTAGAATGTGGAAACAATTAACCACTCCTTGCTACTGTGAGTCAGAAAAGATAAAGGAGAGAAGTTAAAAACTAGAATCTCATTTCCCCCCACTAAAATGCTCTAAAATAGAAAAGAACGCTGCCTCAGTCTCATGTCAAGCTATGACAGAAAGGGTATGTTTGTTGTCTTTTCAGTCACACAGGAAAATGTGCATGTGTGTTTAGAAAAACCCCAAAAAATGTTGCAGATGAACATACAGGTTCCAGGGAAACTGTGAAAGCTATATGCTATTTATGGCTCCTAAAATTAACCTGCAAGTGTCTTTTTCTTCTAAGTCAATTATTGCTGTATTTTCTAATGGACATGGCTCCATTGCTCTTGTATTAAATCAAGTCTGAGTCACCTCTTAAGTATTAAGGACAATATATATTCATAAAAATATTTTTTATTTTATAACATCTAAATGAAGTAATGCAGAGTAACAGCATGAACAGTAACAAAACAGTATGAATTAGTATGCGAACTTGACTTTAGAAGAAAAAAAACTACATGCAGAGAAAACATTTTAAGTAACCCAAAACTAGTAAAAATCGTTCAGAAGCACACACACACACAGTTTCTGTAAATTCTTTATTTTATGGATTAAGAAAAAAGTATTCCCTTTCCTACATCAACTCTCGGGGTCCAAAGAGTTACAGGGTGTGCCTTACATAAAGTTCAGTTGTTGTGATGACAGAAACAACAGTTCAATTTTCCACAAGTCAAGTTTGTTTTACAAAATAGGAAACCAAACAGCAGTTATTTTAGAAAAACACTCATTAAAGCTGCCATTACAAGGAGAGTTACCTTCAGCTATGTAAGTCTCTCACTGATGTAATTAATTCCTCCCAATTTACAGTGCAGCTTAAATCAACTCATTCTCACCTGGATGTTATCCACTTTAAATCTACTTTTTCTTTTCTAACATTTTTACTGCTGTTGGATATTCATTTCTAAAAGACTAGCTCTGAACTCGCTGCAGTATGTACATACTATGGACCCTTGGTTATTCATTTGTTTTACATTAAACATGTTGGTAAAAATATGATGAAGCAGAGGCAGCAGTGAACAATCGCGTTTGTCAGGGACTCAGTCGCATCTTAGAGGCTCCACAGCATGGCAACAGCCTTGCAGATACCAACATCGTAATAGTTGAAGCAGCAGAGGCCAGCGAAGGTAACAGCTGACAGTACATACAGACCTGTATTGGCCAGTTTAATGGGTATATCTCCATGGACGTAGTCAGTTATAACCTGTCCAAGACCCCTACAGAATAAGAGGGGGAAAAAAAAAAGATTAAATCAGGAAAGAACATTCCTCACTGAAATCCACCCAGTTTACGTGAGCATTCTACTAAGACAGCTCAAACACATCATTTTTTTCACCCACTATCATCAACCTTTCCTAAAGAATGCCCAGTTCCCACTCAAAAAGAAGATGCATCTATTTAAAACAAAACAACACAACACAACACAACATTCCACATATTCTATTCAAAAATACACATATTGGCTCAGAGTTTTCTTAGCGGTACGGAGGAAACAAAGTGTTGAGCACAGCTCTTTCAACAATAGAATCCATAGAATCTGCCTCCAAGAAACAGTGGGCAGCTTATCTGACTTCCAAGGACTGAAGAAAAGCAAGGAAGGAAATACCTTTCTTGCTTGAACAGCAAGGTGCGGCTCTGGGACCAGCCATTGTCACAAATGCACAGAAAACTCCAGGATATGTATTTAGATTAGAAAATAGTAGCAACCAAAAAATGAGCATACTCTGGGGTTTTTCTACATCTGTCAGACTGAAAGTGAACCCTTGTCCAGATTTAAACTATCCAGCAACAGAAAGACAGAGGATGTTATTTGACTAATGTGGTAGTTCTCTTCCCAAAAGTACAATTACATTTGCTTTCTGCAATGACAGACGTCAACTTGGTAAAAGAGAGAACTGTATTTAATGCAACAATTTTCTTCCTAGATTTTGCCTTGGTCTAGCCTGAAGCTGAAGCACCTGCGTCCCACAAATTAAGACACACTAGTGACCTAGCAAGGTTCAAAGTCCTGCAGCAGATGCCACTGCAAGTGAACACTGAGCTTAGTTTCACTTAGATGGGGTTCTAATACCATAAAGATGTCAAAAGCAAGAAAAGTGTTGCAAAGAACCCCTGGATATACGGAAGAGAAGCAGAAAGTGAAAGCAGGCAACTACTCTCAAACTATTACAGCTATTTTTTACAACTGGACAGTGGAATAAGGTCAGCAGCGCAAGCAGCACTTACCCACACTTCAAGCCTTCCAAAGTGCAGATAAATAAGGCATAATTAGCTTGGGATTCACAGGCTGCCCTTCAGCTGTAGTGTTGATAAGGGATTTTCAAAAGATCTTTTCTTTGCATGGCACAATAAGACTGGGTCATACTAAGACTTCTCAGAAAAAAGGGGGTGTGACTTTACAGCACACTAATTAATTCACACAAAGTCCTGATGGGAAAAGACCAGTGGCCCTGAGAACAAGGAAGGGAATTAGTGAGAAATAGCTGATGTGTGGTCGATGCAAAATCTAACTCACAACACAGCAGCTTCACTGGGCAGAGAAATCTTTATTACATGCCAGCAAAAATGGTACAAGATAAACATGGCTTCAGGTATCTTCAGTAAGCCATTGATAGGTTAGCGTTTGGACTGATAACCACCTAAATATCTGAAGCACTATTTCCAACATATTTTGGGACAAGATTTCCTAAGGAAAAACACAGCAAAAGGTGAAAGAAAACCCCTCAAAAATATATGCAATACTCTGCAATTTCTGATCAGCTACTAGAGGGATCATCTGATCTGTTATGGCAATCAAATTAACGCTTATGGCAAGCAAACGATATTTTTTCTTTTAAAGATATTCTAGCACTGAATACCTATGAAAGTACAAGAGGAGAATTTTCCTACATAGGAACACCTTCAGGTTTTTAAGACAATGTTTTGCAGATAAGAATTTAATACTGGAGAAACTTCCCAGCTTAAAAAGAGAACAAAAAACCCACACAAGTTGGGGAGGAATTCACTCTGATGAAAGCTACGAGCAGAGCTGCACACAAGCAGCAAGACATTTTTCTCATGGGGGAAGTCCCCATACTGTTCATGGAAAAGGGATTTCTAGTATGAACAATCATGACACTTTCCTCAACAAGAGACATTCACTAAAGAATCAAATGTGTGTGCATTGACACAAAACGTCATCCAGAGAACCCATTTCAACACATCAGCCTGCAACAACCTGTTCCGTTGCCTGGAATTTCCCCACATGGTCACATCCAGTATGGCACTAACATGCACATACCAAAGAAGTGAAGAAATGCTCCAAATGCAGGCAAGCTTAGCTTTATGTATTTTATATTTGAAAGAGCTCTGCCAAATATGTTCCAAGATAGCCACATTTCAGATTAGTTCTGTACTAGATTTGAGGGCTTCAGCAAGAAGCTCCCAGTCACAGTGAGGAAAGTGCAAGAATCCCTGGTAGAACTTTGTAAGAGCAAAACTGAGATTTAAGAAAACCTGGCATCCCAAAGTACCATGAAGTTGCTTATCTGCTTTATCCCTGTGACAAGGAACTACAGACCAGTATCACCTCAAGACTCCAAATGCTGCCAGTTAGGCCAACCATGCAGATGGATTCACTCCTAACTAGACTCGCCTAGCCTACTCACATTAAAGATCACAGCAGAAGTACACTTAACGAGAAGAACATGAGCGAGCATCCATTTCCCAGAAATCAAGAAAATAATGATCAAGGTCTCAGCTTCTTTAGTGGAATATTTGCTATGAACTCTTTATTATGCAGAATTTCACCACCACTGAGATGTACAAAGCCAGCCCACAGCACAGAACCTTAGAAGAACAACTTGTTTTATATAGATCTGTCCTGTTTCTGTTCCCTCTGTTCATACAACGTTGATTCTTCTACAAGATAAAAACGTTCAAGATTCTACACAGCCAGTGGCAAGGAAGTCCTCCTAAGGTAGGATACTGTGTAGAAGAACACTAGAGAATGTTCATGGATTCCTTAATAGTAAGATGTATCCTGCCTTCTGACCGAGAGAACCGTGTGACAAACGAAGACCAAGGTACAACTAGTCTTGTCAAAGATCATGACTGTCATAGAACTTGAAGAGTAAGGGCTTTGTTTGCATCTCTTTCCAGGTGTTTTACACTAGATCAGGAAATAAGTCAGTAGACTTACCACCATACACAGATTTAAGACCTAAGGCTTGGAGCCATCCTGACTATCAGACTTTACTCTTAATTATGAGGGACCTATTGTGCTTACCAGTGGCCATGGAGAGTGAGGGCTGCAGCCAGTGAATAGTCCATGGCTGGTCCAGGATACAGGTAGGCTGCAGGAAGGAGACCCAGCAAGAGGACACTGACAGCTCGCTCACCTGTCCAGTGCAAAGACGCAGCCTTGGAACTGCCTGTAAGGAGAAGTATTTTTCAATGCAAAGTTCCTGTTTGAAGTGCTGTAACCTTAAAAACAGATACCTCATCCTGATCAGCACCACACAATTACGTGTTTTCTCCGACCTGATTACTAAGCTTTCATCCAAGCAAAACCTAGACGCCTTTGACTTACTGCTATAGAATATATATTTTACCATGTCTAAAAGGTTAATTTTAATACTCCTCTCTTTGCTGCTGCTAAGAAAGAGAAGCTTCTTTTACTACAAAAGAATAGAGGCTCAATAGGTAGAGTCAAAATAAACACCAGTCCTACTTTCACAACCTGTGGTTCAGGACTAAGGTCCAAGTCGACCATCACAGGACAGAATTGTCTCCAAAGGCAAAGCCTTTTTGTCTAATGAATTTCCTGACTGTTACGTACTATTTACTACTCTCACCTTTTGAGAAATGGTTTTGAGATCCGGATGGACACAACTACAAGTTCCAGTGAACGGCACATCATGACAACTCTGTGCACAGTTCTGCCCAGGAACCAATATTGCTATTTTTAACTGTAAATAGCAGATTAAACTTCTGGGACCGTTACAGTGATATATGGCCTAGAAGCAGCCTGAAGGCAAAAGGATTTCAGTCCTCCATTGATACTCAGCTGTGTACAATTTGAACCACGTAACAGATGACTCTAGAAATAGAAATACCAGTTAAGGAGCTCTGTAACCAACCTTTATCTTTTAGAAGCATGCAAATACTGTTAGGGAGGAAAAAACCCAAAAAAACATCTAGAAGGTTCTGGAGTGAACCAAAACCCTAACACCATAAGCAATACTTTGAACCAGAATGTCAGCATCAGCCCAGGCTAAAAACGTCAAGAATTGACTCTATGAAATTACCTTTATAATACAGTACCCCCAAAGTGCTTACCTAACACACAGATATTACCCATCCATTTAAACCAAAATGCAATTTTTTTTTTTTCGTTTTTGCAAGGAGAAAGAGATTTAGAAAAGTGACAAGATAAGGAAAGCAAAGAACCTGAAGTAAAACATGAAAGGGACCTAGGCTGTGGACTAAGCTGTCCCTGTAGAACTCGATGGCCAAGAACACTTCACAGCACATGCATGATGTCTGTTGTTAATATGAAGTCCAGAATAGAAAGGAGGGAAATGGCTTAGCTGTGTTTAAGCCAATATCTTCTACAAGCATTTCATCATCCTTTCCACTTCTAAGTTGCACTGTAAAGGCTACAAAACTTCGCTGACCTCTGGTCACAACATTTCTCATATTTAATTGCGCAACTGACAGACCAGACTTGGTCTTGGCATGGTTATCTTTCATCACCTCTGTGTAGTCTTACCACATGGAGAGAGGAAAAAATAATGTAAGAAATACTCTCTGTCTGCAGATCAGACTTCTCAGATTAACCTCAGCGAATCAGAAGCTCTACTGTTCAAGACAGAAATCACAATTGCAATGCTACTGAACCGTAAGAAATGTTAAACCTTCTTCCTGATTTCTTTTAAAGTCTTTCAACTTTTTTCCACACTCGAAAAAACTACCACCTTTGTTAATAAGCATTTACTTTTTTAACATAAATATCTCCTATTTAAAGACTTGCAGCATCCACAAGCTTGATACCGACATTGCTTGTGTGAGTTTCAAATTCAAACAGTGTAAAGTCACATATACCTTGTTTTAAATCAGACCCGGGCAGAGTACAAATCAACAGCCTTGCTATCAACTGAAAATAGTACTGTCCCAGGTCATGGTAACACAGTGTGGTAGTATCAGTAATCCTACCTCACCCAAGAAGAGCCCGAGAAAAGCTGCTGTGCCATGCGTCATCTTTTTCTGCCCTTGGTTACTCCCAGCTGCCCTTTAAAACCTCCTACCTGGGTCAAAAAATCAGCAACCCTGACCCGACGTGGGTGTAACGAGCACATGAAGAATACGCGGTTGGGGTGGACTGGAGAAATCGTTTCGAGGACGGGGGAATAGCGGCTCAGTGCCCGCTGACAAACCTGGTGCCTGGTGCCGGCCACGGGGAAGACGAGACCCCCCGCGCACCCCCGCACACGGCGGGGCTGCCCCGGGGCGCGGGACGTACCGTGGCCCTGCTGCGGGGGATTGTGGCTTTGCCGAGCCGGAGCACTCCGATCGGCGACGGCCGCCAGGACCGCGGGGCGGCGGTGAAGGGTCCTCCCGAGGAGAGCTGCGGAGAGAACGGGGACGAGGTATCAGGGCAGGGCAGGGCAGGGCAGGGCAGGGCAGGGCAGGGCGCCGGGGCAGCAGGGCGCGGGGCCGGCGGGCACTCACCCGTCTGGGCGCCGCGGGGCCCTGCCAGCCCCATCCGCAGCAGCACCAGCGCCGCCATCGTCCCCAGCCAGCCCAAGGGCACCGCGCACCGGAGCTGGAAGCCGCTGCCGCCGCAGCCCTTCCGCTTCCGGGCTGGGGGGGCGGCGGCAAGGGCGGCACGGGCCGTCCGGCTCTGCTGGGCTGGAGGTGGCCGGGGGGCAGGGGAGAGGAGGGAAACCGCGGCCCTTCCCGGAGCCGCCGGCGGCGGGAGGCCGAGACGAGTCGCGCCTGCGACCTCCAGGCCGCCCCCAACCCAGCAGTGGCTATGCAAAAGCTGCTCAGGACAGCGGGAGCGCTGCTTAGGAGGAGGTGCTTGGTCAGTCTTAAAAATCCACAACAATGGCCACAGCGGATCCAGGCGCTCCTCACCTGCACGTTTGCTAATGGAAAATCTTTGTACGAGGGAAGCTATACAAAAGAAACACCTTCTTGGACATTTCCTACGATGTACGTAAAGCAGTTGCATTGTTATTGCATGACTGACCAGCAGAGAAGTGGCTGCAATAGAAGAGCCAGCAGCTGAAAGCAAGCTGAGTTTGCAGCACTGCTTTCTACAAGTCTTCTGCATTAGCCAGCAGACAAGGGCATGCAGAGAATGTCTCTTCACTTGGAGTGAAAAGAGGGACAGTAAGCAGGACTTGGAACGAGGACCTAGGGGCATTGACACTGTTTTGTACTTGTTCAGGTGTAGACTAAAGCTGGAGCTGTGCTCTGTCACTGACATACATTCACATCACCGCAGTGCATTTCCCCGATGGCTGCTTTCCACTCCAACCTCCCTTACTTCGCTCCTCTAAGCCCTCCACAGCCACCTGGTCTGATCAAGCAGGAACACATGGCACAGGGAGAACACAAGGACCACCTAGACTTCTCAGGCCTGTGCTCTGTCCCTGGGCTTTACTCCAAAACAATGACAAAAGCATCGAACATGTCCGGATTTATTTATTTTGTTAAAAGGCTTGGCTGTTCAACTGCAGGGAGAACAGCCCAGTACCAATTTCTCCAGTAATACATTGGGCAGACCAGAGACAGAACACAACACCCACCAAGGCTTCTCTGTCAGCACAAATGGTTTCAGCATCCCCCTAGAGAGAATGAAGGAAAGGTAGACACAATGGCCAGCCCATGCCAGGATCTGGAGAGAAGTCTAAAACAAGCAAACACACTGGTGTCTTTTCTTCGTTATGGAAGGAGTCACTGCACCTTCACCCGGAATGAGAGTATTCTCTCATGCTCCCTTCTGTGTCCAGCTGACTGCGTGCATGCTGCCACACAGGTCTGCTTTTGCTGGAGGATGGGAAGACAAAGCTACCGTAGGGTTAAATCCAGTGACATTTCCTCTGTTATCAGACTTTTCGTCTCTCACCTCTCCTATTAAGTCTTAGTCATTGATTTGGTAACCCAAAAAAGCAATCTGCTAAAACTTAATTTAAAAGAAAAATAAAAATGGTGCAAACGTGCCTGTTTTCCCCCTGCAGATAGCCTGTAATGTTTTCGTGCATCAGAGGTCAACCTGGTTACAGAAAAAGAATGTAAAGTTGGCAGGACTAGCCAACCTGTGAGACAGGCAACTGCTCCCCTGGTTTTCTGAATGTCAAGGAAAAAACAAGGGGGCACCTGCTGCAGGCTGCCAAGGCTCAGTTTTTCCACTGTGGGTTGGCAGGATGTATATAAACCACAGTGTTGAAACAAGTTGTACCATGGGGCAGTGCTGAAAGATAAATACCTGCCTCTGTCCTCTACCTTATTGTTTGAGCTGCAGCCTAGACTCATCAGTCCTCATCCGAGCTATCCTCCGATTTTTCATCAGCGGCCACTTTCCAGTTCTTCCTCTTGCTCCTCTTCTCTGGTACTTCACTGTGCCTCTCTGACACAGAATTGTGACGTTTCTTTCTCTTTTTTGGGGCCCGTTTCTCTTTTTTTTCCTCAGATTCACTGTCCTCAGAGCTGCTGGTGGTTGAGCTGCTTGCATGAGAAAAGTCACTTTCCTGCCCAGAGGAAGAAGTAGGTTCCCTGGCAGGCACTTTCTTGGTCTTTTTCTTGCGCTTGTGTTTCCCTTTCCGGGTGCTTGAAGTCTCCTCTTCTGAGCACTCACTCTCCCGGGAAGAATTTGATGATGTTCTCCCCTGCTCCTTTTTCTTTTTCTTTCGCTTTTTGTGTGATCGCTTTTTTTGCTTATTCTTGTGTGATTTCTTTGTTTTTTTCCGTTTGTGCGACTCATGGGCAGTTTGCTTTCCCAGATGAGATTTCTTCTTCCCATTGATAGCATTTTGTTCATCTCCTTCTTGCTGGTCACTGTAAAAAGAACAAAGCATGACCAAAAGGAAGCAGACAGGCAGGCATATAGCAGTTGAGCCTTTTCTGTCTCAAAGTTTTAAGCAAGCCCATCAATTCATTTGGCTAGAGCAGGGAAGCAGATGCTTTGACAGATGTGGTAGCTGCACTTTTGTTTCAAGTGCTTATTAACAGCTTGGGTCCACACCTTACTAATACCCCTGTTTAAGATATTTGAGCAAGAACCAAGGAGAATGTGTACTGAAAGCCACTGAGTAATGAAAACTCATTCATAGCAGGTTACTTCAAATCTGTAAGCCTGACAAATATTGTACTTGACGATTCTGTTAGGTGTAGTTTAAAAATAATTAATTCTGTCTAAGATCTTATTTTACAGTTAAGCCTCCAGTCTCCAGGATACTGCAAGAATTTATATTCTCCAAATAAGGAGAAACACAGAAAATACAGGTAAACTATAATGGAAAGGAGAACCTGGAGCTGATATTTGAGAGGGTGTATACTGAGCCAATTTGGATTCAGCCTACTGCTCTGACTCTCTGTTGGCCCAGACAGACCTTCCAGATTCATAACATTTTAGTAACTCAGGCTAAAGCTGAATGTCTAATTACTATAAAAGATGCAATCCCCTCCTAAGACTCAGACAAGGGGGAACCACATTAATGGACGAGATTTTTTTCAGTGGGTATCTGTAACTAAACAGTGCTGCTTTACATTCAAGGCTGATCTATATTCAAAACTTAAAACTCAGTTTGTAAAATACCCTGCATAACCTGACAGAAGTAAGATTCTGGATACAATAGTAAGCCTGCTTGCCTTACCTATCTGTATCAAATTCTTCAGGGTACAACTCTTTATAGCCACTGTGACCCCATCTGTAAGAAAGCAGAACCATCTATTAGAAACAGACAAGGTGTCTAAGGAAAAAAAGGTAATTCTGAAAAGTCTGAGCCACAGAATGAGCATGAGTTTAGATAGCAAAGAAGGCGGCCTATCAGAACCTTCCCAATAAAGAAGGAAGGAAATATGACTGATTTGGTTGGTAGTATTTAAATACATCTTATGTTCTCAGTCTCTTTTCCATTTCTAGTTAGGGAAAACTACAACTCAAATTTCTATAAAATAATCATTGAGAGCACTAACTTGCATTTCTCAAGATTTTTTAAAGTTCCTTGGGCAAAGTAATAAATACTAAGTTTAGTTGCTAAGCTTAGGGCTGAGCTTTTGCTGCTTACTGTGACTTCTAGGAACTCTACAGATGAACTCAAATTAGGTATTCTGTGACACTGCAAAAGTTTGTGCATGTTACTTATTCTCAACATGAGAGAAAGCATTATTTTACAGGAGTATGTCCTGAAGAGAGAACTGTATTAACTTTTTGGTACAGGACTCCAGAAAGGCGTTTTAATTACAGTTATAATCACAGAACATTAATTCCCCCACAGACCTGTCTGGCATGTTGGCTTCACACTCATACAGCTTTTTATTCCAGGATCGGGCCCTAAGGAGATCATCTTCGACTGGGTCAAGAAATTGCGAGTTCTTTGTTTTCCAGTCAGCCCTGTGGCCCTCCTCATCGAAGCCATCACTGCGCATCCTACTGCTGCAGAAAGAGAACAGTTGTCCTTCAGCTGTCAGCTCTGATGGAGAAACTTTCTGAGCAAGGGGTTAGTCCAGCGAGAGGAGCAAAAATCCAGCAAGTCCTGGATGTCCATCTATGCAAGAAGACCAGCTATCATTTTAACAGTCACCATTAACAGCTCTCACAAAACCAGTCCAGTAGCTAACACTGGTTTTCAAAACTTACTGAGGCCCTCTGTGCACAGCAAAATTCTTGACAGAGATGCTCACAATGCAAAATTAGAGGAAGGGGTTATCTTGCCTATCACAACAAATGCAGTTCTCTTCCTCTAGAATACTCTGCGGGAGCAGACTAACAATATGCAGTGAGACATAAGCTAGTAAAAGCAGCAAAGGGAAAACTGAAGAAGTAGGACTGACTTATTAGAATTGCAATTTGATCAGGCACCAGGACTAAGACCCCAAATCCACAGAAAGCACGAACAGTTTTGAGTAATCTCATATGCCTGTGGCTCTAGTTTTGTTTCTCACTTGAAATGCCGCACTTCCTGAGCCAAGCAGCAGCTGTGGACTTAGCATAAGTCTGAAAGGTGATCTCCCCTGAGATACTAAAACCACTTCCTGCAACATTCACGCTTCTGAAAAGTCTTCACAGTAGTAAGCCTTACTGTCCGGCAAAACCCCAACCCCCCCCGCCAAAACCCAGCTTGTTTTCATGTAGCTTGTGAGATCCTCAGGCACGTCAGAATGATTTAACAGATACCACACAAGCAGCGGTCAATACTGGTGTGTTATAATAGTGCAGGACTCCAAACCACAAGAGGTTTTTTTACTGCTATTTCCTCACAACATTCTGACATATTACTTGAGCACTTCCTACCCCCATTGCTTCAGAGAGCGCAGCCTACTTAATGTTGTATTTTGAAGACTATACATCTAGACGAAGAGATAAAATGTCAGACTTAAGCACAGGTCTGACCTCTTTCCAGGGACTCATTAAGGAGAAAATAAATATATCTGTAGTCTGTGTAGTCTTCATATATTGTAAACGCATAGTCATCACAGAATGATGTGTTGTAACACAAAAGGGTTCAGCAGCTAAGATGATTACCTCCTCCACACAACTAAAACCCACCTGGAGGTGTCCGACAGCATTCTGCTTTGCCTTTTCCAGTAAGTCTCTTCTGTCTGCTTCTCCCACTCCCTTATTTTCCACATTTCTGTCTCTTCCTGAATCTGAAAGTCACAGAAAGGAAACAAGTGTAACATTCGGGAAACTTTACAGACACGTAACACGTAACATCAGCTCCTAGCTCAACACTCCTGCTAACAAAATTCACAGCAAGCTTTCCTACCATACTGAAACAGATTATTATTTCTAGCTATAACCAAGGTAACCAAAAGGAGAATCTCTTGATGGTAATACCCTAACAAAGCACATAAGGGTAACTGCATCAGAAATGGTGGGTTTGCCTGATTTTTCTATCTCAGCTGTTCTGACTACCCTGCCTTGTCATTCATTACCATCCCAAACATACGTACTGTTAGAGAATTCAGTATATAAATATCATCTGGAAGGACCAAGCCAAAATCAGAAGTTACACTACAGGCTGAAGAAACAGAGCATGCAAATACAGGGTGGTTTGGCACAGATTTATGTTTATGGACACGGACTGTAAATGAGTGATTTTATAAACTTATGAAATTAATGAGTTGGACCTGCTGAATTATGTCAGGAATTAATCAAATAGTTTGCCAAAGTTAACAGAGTTTCTTAATCTTCCACTAAAATATTGCCTGTGCATATTAACACAAAGTTCAAATTCTTTGATGCAATTAAAAGTACATACACAGTACAGCAAGAAAAAAAAACCCTAAAACAATTAAAGGTTTGCTACTTTTAAAAACGCAAACGGTAATTTTCACTGAAGTCCTGAGAGAATAGGTTTTTCATAGGGCAAATTTTATAGGCAAATATTCCCTCTCCAGGATGAGAGTTCAAGAACAACAGGGTTAAAATGAAAGTGAGACTAACGATGTTTACGTAGCCGATTTCAACAAGCGCCTTTCCTCTCCGAAAAACGCACCGGCTCTCCCCACCGCCAGATCACAACTCGGGCATTCCGCCCGCCCCACTCCGCGCTCCGCCGGCGGCTCCGCACCACCGGGGAGGTACCAGCAGTCCCGGGCCTCGCATACGCCGCACGGCAACGCCCAGGTGATGCCCAGGGCGCCTCCACTCGGCCCCGCGGACAAAAGCCGCCTGCAGAAGAGGGCAAAACCAGGCGGAAGAGCCACGGCGAAGAGGAAGGACAAGGGGTCGCCGAGGCCGGCAGCCCGCACCGGCCCCGGCCGTACCTTGTTGTGCGCGCCCGTGTGCCGGATGACGTTCCGCAGCAGCACCTTCCCCACCGGCACCCGGGACATCCTCTCGCCCTACACGGCTCCGCGGACGCCGGCCCCACCGGCACTCCCGGGACCGCCACGCTGAGGCCGGGCGGGGGCAGCTCACCGGGGCGCCCCCGCAGCCGCGGGCAGGAAGGGACGGGAGAGGCCGGGCCTGCTCTCGGCTCCCGACCGGAAGTGGTCCCCGCGAAGGGCCTCCTCCTGGCAGCACACGCCGGGGCGCGGAGCCGCCGCGGGCCCCGAGCCGCGACGACCACGGGGAGGAACAGCGCGGCAGCGGTTTCGGGGGCAGGCGGGCAGCCTCCAGCTCCGCCGCGGGGCCGGCGGGCGCGGGGCGAGGGTGATCGCGGGGCCGGAACGTGCGAAAGCGGGAGGAGGACGGGGAAGGCGGGCGGACCTGCAGAGCGTGGCACTTCCGACTGCCGTCGCTACGCGACGGCGGTACCCATGGCGGGCGCGGCGCTGGCGCGGGCCGCGCAGCTCTGGTCGCTGCTGGACGAGATGGCGGAGAATGAGCCCCAGGCCTATCGCCGGCTCCTGCGGCAGCAGCGCGCCGAGGCCGAGCGGCTCTGCGCCCCGCCGGAGCCTCACCTGTGCCTGCGGGCCCGTCCCGCGGTGGGTGCGCGGGGTTTGGGGCTCGGCCTCCTGCTCGGGTGCTGGGAATGGATACGAGGGCGACTGCGGGGCCGGAGGGAGATAGCGCGGGCGGGGCGCTCAGCTGCGGTTCGGTCTCTTGCAGGGCGTTGTCGGGGAGCCGCTGTTCATCAACGTCTGCAGCTGGAAAAGGGTCCCGGCGCCCAAGGCCCCCACTGACCCCACACCTATCAGTGCGGGGCCGCTAGAAGAAGTAACTGGCGAAGGAGGTACGTCTCAAAAAAGTTGTGCCTCGCCCCGAATGCATTTCTTCCCGCAGTAGTGCATTGCACGGCAATCACGCAGATTCTCGTTGCAACAGAGGGTGGTGCTGTGCTGTGGCCAGCTCGGGGCGGGGGCAGCAAGGCGAGGATGCGACAGGCGTATCTCGACAGGGACTCTAAATGAGTCCTTCCTTTTTGAAAAAACCTGAAGAAACACAAAAATGGCACACATCTAAATCCTGAAAAGTACTTAGGCACTTGGAATCTCTTTGACCACATATACTCATGTTGACTTGGATCGTGTTCCCATGCTTCTGGAACACGCAGACTGCAGGGTCAGCACATGGAGAGGGGTCATCTCTAGACAAGGTTGACAGAATTAGCTCTCTGCCCAGAAGCCACAAATTAATTTCCTTTGCTTTTAAATCAAGTGATTATAAAGAACACCAGCACATGGTTCCATAGCAACAATTCTGACACATAACTTATTTTTATAGACATTTACAGCATTATAGATATTGCATATAACCCAGATGTTCTTCAGAGGGGAGAAGAAAACCCGGAAGAAATGAAACACTTGATCCATTTGACACTTAAATTTGTTGAGGAACGATGCAACCTTACTCTATCTTATTTGTACACCATTGAATCATTCAAATTGAAAGGAAGCCTGGAAACGATGCAGCAACGTCTGAAAGGCAGGCAGATGCCAACTCCACATCTCAGTCAGAACACTAAGAAGGGTATGTAGAGATCTGCTGTCGCTTTTTTTGAGGACCTGTCCAACAAACTCACTCAAGCCTCATCTCTCTAACCCCAATCCTTGCCATAAGCATAAACCAAAAGCTTCTCTCTAAGAATTCAGAATAAGGCAGTAGCATTCATACCAGACATCAGTTTAACCCTGCTGGCCTATCTGCATTCATCTCTGATATTGAGAAACTGTAGTGACACTAGAACAGCAAATTCCCTTTTTCCTATGTCCTCTAGACATGGGAACTCTGCTAGGGTTTGATCCTTTGAGGTGCTAAGTTTCTTTTGCTCTAACCTGAGTAAAAGGGGTTACTGCTGTGACTAATAGTCTGAAAACAACAACTTTTAACCTTTTGGCAATAAAACCAAGCCATGGGCAAAGGAGCACCTGCCACTAACACTCTTCAGCCGACAACATTGCTAATCACAATTAATTACAGTTAAAACTTCCATGATGTATTTGTCAAGTGGCATAACAGTACAGTTCTTAGTAACCGAGTGATATGTGTGAAAAACTTATTTTTCTTGAAAGAACTGACACTCGATGAGCTGCTACACACTATGGAAGCTGAGGACTGCAGCAATGCTCCTGTGCTGCTGAAGGAAGAAAGTGTGACACAGTCTAAAGTGCATCTGATAGAGGAAATTACCAGTACTGAAATGCCAGAGAAGCTAAGTACCCCTGTCTATGAAATTATCACCGTGAAGGATGCAAACAAGAAACCACTCAAAATTGAACTCAAAATTGAATTGCCTAAGGTTAGCTCTGTTTCTGAGTGTGATCTGAGAATTTCAAAGGTAAGAAAGCAGAAAGAATAACCTTGTGTTTTCTGTCTAGTATCCAATTCCTAGAAATGCTCACTGCTAATCTGTTGTCAAATAGTTAATCAAGTATTTTCATTTTCTTGGTTTAGGATGACATAATCATTGAAGTCCCTGAAAAATACAAATTACAACTAGATCTGCCAGAATTGGTGGATGAAGAAACAACTACAGCAGTATTTCACAAAGGAAAACGGGTATTGTTTATCAGTGCCAGATGCCAAGCCAGATCCTTAAAGACTGCATTCTGTCCAGTTCATGTTCACAGATGACAGAACAAAACAAAAGCCCAGAATGAGAATCCTAACTTTTAGATGGTGATGAGTTTTGGTGTTTTCGGTTTTTTTATTGACCTTCTGATCTTCTGGGGTGAATACCTCAAATACCTTTAGAAGATGCATGTAGAAAAGCCTGGAGGAATACTAGCACCACCAAACTTAGGAAAAAAATAAGTAAAGATTGTAAATATTCAAGGAGTACTTGAATATGGTAACAGCTGTAGTAAAGAACCATAAATGCATACATGCTTTACTACATCATTCATTTTCCCTTAAGGTACAGCAGTAACAGTTGTGAAGTCTTTTTGCTAAATAAATAGATTACTGGATTTACATAGTTAGAGCAGCTCACATGTATTTAATGCTGTAACAACCAGCAGAGGTGTGTCATACACAGTTCTTCAAGTTGCCCTGCATGCTGTTGCTGTTCTCTTTAGGACAATCCCTGCTGATCTTAACTGGAATAGGCTTTGTAGTCTTTTCAGTCACTGAATATGCTTGACCCCACTTCTTACTGGTTTGGTAATCTCTGAATGAGACCATAAAACAACAGACCTATTCTGTACTATTCAAAACAGCATATAGAGGTTCAAAGCTCAGGAATGCTTAGTGTGAAGCTAGCAGCCAAAAACAATCTTGGAGCACTTCAACTAGGAAAACTATCTGCATTAGTTTACACTAATACACAAAATATAAAGTAATACAGAGCAACACAAAACAACTTCAAGGATTAGTAAGCATAATCTGAGCTGGCCTGTTGCAGGATGCGAGCAGTACCAGAGGTCACTATCAGCACTCCAGCCACACGCGCTGGATAGGATTTTTTGAGTTGCAAGTGTTCCAGAGTCTGACAGTCATTCAGAGAGCATTTTCATAGGATAAACTATTTAGTGTTCTTACTGCAGAAGAAAGTGAAAGGTCTCTGTAGGCAGAATTTGAGGTTCTGGTGAACACTGCAGCAAGGAAGCCAGGAAGATTAAAGTTCACTGCTGCATGATAGTAATAAAGCATGTATTATTTTGGAACAGTTGTAATTACAATTTAAGGTTAATAGGGTGAGTTTCACTATCAGACTGAAAGGCTAAACAGCTCTGATTGTGCTATAGCAGTACAGTAAGCCACACATGACTGAATAGAAAAAGCACTGGAGCATGTTTTAGTAGTTGTCAATTCCAAACATTTAATAGAACGTAGGTTCACTAGAGCAAGTCTGGAACCAAGATACTTTAGATCATGAAAGAAAAACCAAAACCTTAATGCACTTTTTTGCTTAAGCCAGGCATGAAAACCAGGTATCACAGCAACCAGACATTAAATAGTTCCCACAAAAATATTTAATTTCCACAGTATTTTCTTTCAGTATCTATAGTGAATTTTGTAGAACTTTACAGGAGACAGTACTTAATGCAATATACAGAATAACAGATCAGCTTTAACTTTTTCTTTCTTTTTTTAAGCTTCTCCCCCCTATTTAATTCTCCTGGTCACTTTGTAATTACTACACAGTCATCCTTTTTACATTAACATTTCCATGTGGAAAGTGGAATTCAAGAATGTTCAGCACTGCACCCCTTTCAGGACACAATGACTGGGGTAACTGGACACAAGTCCAACCAACTATTGAAGCATTTTACATACAATATGTACATGGATAGCACATTCTGCAGCTTACTGAGGCTGGGACAACATAGACAATTCAGGGAAGAACTGCAGTACCAGTGACTAACTCAGGGCTTCCTATGTTAGAATGCCTGAAAAAAAATTCCAAACATTCGAGTCAGCACATGATTAATATCCACTGATGGGATTATTAGCGTGTATGATTTGCCTATATTGGGTTCCAACACACAGATTCTCTTGAACATTGCAAAACGGTTACTTCCATGGCATCGTAGTCTGATACTAACTTCGTAAGAGGAATAGCAATTACAGAGTTTTCATACAAAAAGCACATGTAAGTGAAAGTCCATGAGAAGACAGCACATTCCCTGTGGTATCTGAGAGCTGCGACCCGACAGATATCAGTGCTCTTTCAGCTTACTTTAAAGTGCTCAAAAGGGATCACATAGCTGAGAAGGTCCAGACCAGTGCCAAATTCCAAGAGAGATTTGGAATGCTAGCACTTGGCCTTTGAGAAACTATTCCCAGGCGCTTCAGTCCCTTAGTGCATCATCACCCACCCCAGCAGGAGAACAGGATAATAAGGGAATTCACCTTCCACTAACTTGTACATTTCAGTTACCATCTCATTTGAACTCCTGTGAACAGATGTTTGTAATTCAAATCTCTGAGAACACTGAGGTCATGAAATTGCTTGGTATGCACCCCCCTGTTCACCCTAGTTTAGAAGCAGATGGCAGTATGCATACTGCCTGGATAATTTTTAAATTTGGGATGCTTAACTCTGTTTTGGAAGAGTTTGCAAGTTAACTAACTGCATAAAAATACAGTATAGCTGTAATATTGCTCTGAAAAGCACTTCTGCAAACTTTTTCTGTACAGACTGGTAATAACATTACCAGATAATATAATACATCTTTAAAATAAAAAAGGAACTCTTTTAATAAGTCTGAACACTAAATTCTAAATAGCTTGTTTAAAACAAAACAGTGTGACCCAGGAAAATGTTGCTTGCATGGTTAAATTATAGCAGCATGGTTACTGGCTTTTCAAGGAAATTCTTGAATTCAGCAAGCCACTGTGCTCCAACTGCTCCATCTACAACACGATGGTCACAGCTAAGTGTAACGGACATCACACTGGCCACATCAAATCTAAAAGAAAAAGAAAAAAAAGAAGAAAAAAAAAATGTTAACACAATCCTCTGCAAGTCAGTGCTAAGTCCATGCCACTAACAAAGCAAAAAAGCTTTTATCAGAGAACCAGCAATAGCAGCTGGTGCTTGGTAACAGAAGTTTCTCCCTATGGACTTCTAAAAACGATTACATTGGAGAGCAGATCATATTCATTCCTTTTCTACAATTAAGAAACACATTTGTATGTTCCCTTTAGAACAGGAAGCTCATCTTTCTTCGTATCACAAGAACAGCCCCACATGATCAAAGAAAAAGAGCCATTTTACCCAGTAACCTCCAGTTTCTGCATGTGTCAGTGATAGATACCTAGGACTGTTAACAAGTTTAAATAGTCCTAAACGTTCTCCTGGGTCTATGCTAGTTCAAGCCCCAAGCAAGGCAATATTATATACAGGACACTTGAATTATAATAATACATCCCTTAGGTTTTTCTTAAATGGAAATTTAAGCAAGTCGTTACAGAGGAACAGGTGGCCAAACCGTTGTGGATCCCAGACTCTTTTCCACAGCTTAACCCTACCCCTCAAAGAAAGAAACAGCCTTTCCTTAACTTGCAAAGAAGTTGCAAGAATAAATGATCTTTGACTGATCATTCATCAGTCACTACATTTCTCTTTAACGCCTGTGTGACCCTTTTATACAAAATCTCACTGTACTTCTTCAGAAGGTACTGAAAGCAGTATGTCAGCAACTCATTTTATTTTTTTTAAATGATAATCTAATGGAAGTGTTAGAAAACTAGCCATTATTTCAAAGTTTGAATTCAGAAGCTCAGTATATGCAGAATCAGATGAATACTTACCCTTTCTCATTATCAGCTGGCACTAGCCTTTTCTCTGAGGAGCCAACTGCAAGGATGCAGGCTTGAGGTGGGTTGATTATGGCAGAGAAATTCTTAATCCCATACATTCCTAAATTGGAAATTGTGAAAGTACCACCCTACAAGAAAAATGCATTCATAGTCAAATTCACAAAAGCTGTTTCATGTGGAATATTAATGAACATGGCTGAAACATCACAAAATACGCTTTGCTCATTCTGAACAGGGCTTCTGAACAGAAGTCAAGGGCAGCAATGTTTAAGAGCAATCTGAGTTTCTCACCTGGAATTCATGAGGCTGAAGTTTACCTTCTCGGGCTTTAGTTGCCAAAGAAACCACATCCTTACTAATAGAAGCCAGGCCCTTTATATGTGCATTAAACACAATAGGAGTTATAAGCCCTGCAGGAGTACTAACTGCAACGCTAACATCCACTACGTGATTTCTGCAACACAAAGGAGATGCCAGTTACTCTAGCAAAATAACAAAGAAACAAGTTTTCAAAACTGTTCAGACAACTGTAAAGTACTATTAATTTTGCAACAATTATTTCACCTTGCACACTAGCCTTAGACGCAAGGTTCTTAGCACTTTAATGAAAGACCCTCAACCTTTGCATTATACCTGTTCCCCTCCCTCCTCAAAATCCCAGCAGAAGGTCTGCTATTTTGCCATGAACTCTCTACTGAACAAAGAAAGTTTCTGGCTTCGACCGTACCATAAACTTACTGCCTAATAACTGTATCCATCCATGAAGAGTTTGCCTCAGGCACCTTCAAGCATGCCAGAGCAGAAGCTTTAATTATGAAGTCATTGACGGAAAGCTTAATGTTATCCGAGACCTCCTGTAAATAAATAGAGTTGAGGTGTCAGTTTGTCTCTTACCCATTACCTCAGTTAACTTGGATAGTCACTGCCATGCAGCCTTGTTTAGAGAAAATGTTAGAAACCACACTACTTCTAAGCATTAATATTTGAAGTGCCAAGATAATTTAGGAGGTGAATACATCTCCTTCATAATTTAAGAAGGTACCATCTTTTTTAATGTCTTTTTTCCCCCCAAAACTTGGCTTAGAATTATTATTTTGCTTAAATTTTCTACCCTTTTTACTCTTAAAAACCCTTTTTACCCTTTTGCCCTACTTTCCAGCTGGAAGAAATGAACAACACCAAGCTGGGTACAAAGCAGCCCTCTTGGGGAAGTCAGAAATCAGTGCACAATACCTGGGTAAAAAGTCTCATTCTGTCACAGACAGTCCAGAACTGATCCACAACAGGTAGAAAAGGCACTGAATAGACTACTTTTTTCAAGCCAAAATGGCATATCACCAAAAAGCAGGGTAGGCAAACCTGTGAGAGAATGCAGCTTTCCCCACACACACACTCTCACCACGCCTAAATGCTTTACCTGATTGAGTTCTTTCCTTAGCACTAGTACTTCTCCCATGTTTACATCAACAGAAAGGTAGTAGTGAGGTATTGTTTGTTTAGACTGCATCAACCGCTGAGCAATGACCTGCAGGTATACAATAGAGGCGATGAAAATAAATCAATTTGGAAAATTCATGACTGCAAATAATGATCTCAAAAAGGAATAAAATCTTCTTACCCTCCTAATGTTGCTGATAGGGATATCTGTGAAGGTCCCCACTGGTGCTGCTGCAACTGCAGCAGCTGCAGGAACTGCCTCTAGTGCTGGAGCCTGCAATCAGAGAAAGACAGCATAATTCACAGTACTATCCAAATATCACTTGTAGATAGTAATTCAGTACGTGGGACAAGTGCTGAGGCTAAGTTGCCTCTTGCTTAAGAGCAGCAGATATTTCTACTCTCTAGCCTCACCTCTCCAGTGCCCACTAGGTTCTTTATAAGTCCTATATTCAATTAAATGTAGTACTTGAGTGATTTTGAAATGTAACACTGATATACGCTGCTATGAAGCTCCCAGAATAGTAAGTCCTGCTAGATGGTTGTTTTACATACAGCAGAGAGGTATGGTAGAAGGCACTCCCAAACTGCACTCAGCCACATCCCTTCCATCAGTACACAAAGCAACACTTCCATCATCTTTTATATAAAAGACAAGCAACGGTATAAGAACAGATTTATGGCAAAAATGACAGCAGGCTGTTGGTTCATAAGTCTGGCTTTCATTCTAATTGCCTCTTTTCAGCAATGTTAGATCACTTGTGACTGGGCTTACCTCAATCCATAACAATGTAGCAACCAAATGAAGGGTTGGGAGCGCATAATTTTTTTTTTCCTCAGTGAAATACCAAAGGGACAAAAAAAGGAAGAAAACTTTGCCTGTGTTTCTGACAGGTTGATTTACAACCTAACACTCACCATAGCCCACACAGCATCATAACCAAACCAATCCAGCCATAACAGTTCCATATATTAATTGCATTTCTACAGCGCATTTCCATCACTATAAAAAAATATCCATTCTTCCAGATCTCAAGCCTACTCACTGGAACAACCTTTGGTGGCACAAATGACTCCACGTCTTTCTTTGTGATTCTACCATCTGGTCCACTACCTAAAAAGGTCAGAGAAAAACATTTCAATTATTTGCAACAGGGCATTGCTTCTCAAGCTACTAGTTTTATTCAACAGAGAGAAATCACTTAACACAACCTCTGGTGATGACAGCTGCACCATCAGGATGTTCCTGACAGGGAGGAAAGGAAAGAATAGGCAAGTATGTACCTAGAGGGACAGACACTTGATAGTGAGAGCAAGGATGCAGAAGGGCAACCTACCTTTCACTTGGGCAAGGTCAATTCCTTTTTCTGCTGCCATTTTCTTTGCCAAGGGACTAACCAGGATCCTTCCTTTCCGGGGAGGTGGCCCAGCTGTGGGGACTGCTGGAGTGGAAGGAACAGCAGGCTGGGGAGGAGCAGCAGCAGGAGTTGCCACCACCTTAACAGAAAAATCAAAGCCATTAGCTTCAGGATCATTCTGCAAAAGCTTTGAAGGTACAGTAAGAGAACAGGACCATCTAATTATCAGTCAAGAGAATAGCAAAAATTGTTTACAGCTTCAGAGAAGTTTCCCAGTGCCAGAAATTAATTCAGAAACTTCCTGGGAAGGAGGCCAACTAAGCTGCTGAACTATACACCAAAAAAAGGTGAAATAAATAACTTATGCTCCCAATTTTCAAGGATGAGGCATTAGAACTGGCACAAGCAACAGGCTGGAGAAGAGATCGTAATGAATGACTATCTGCTGCAGTTTTTGGAGGGCAAACTAGCGATCGCTTCTTAGGTCACCTATCACCAGCACATGTGTTAGCCTTGCATTCACAGAATCATAAACATTATTGCTGGAGACAGGGCTTCACACTGTCAAACTGACAGGACAGAACAGTTCAGATCAGACCTCTTAATGGTCCCCATAACTTCTCTCACATGCTAGTCCTTACTAGTGGAGGAGGAGGAGGAGGAGCTTGTGCCTTCATGTCAGTTACTGCAGTGTCTTGGTAGTCAGCAAAGGCTGGAATATCAGACTCTTTCTCCACAATGATGCAGAGAGCTGTTCCTAATGGCACATCTCTTGTTCCTTCAGGCACCAAGATTTTTGCCAAGTAGCCTTCCTCCTGCACTTCAAAGCCTGTAAGGGAAAGAAACAAAACTGCTTTGGTGTCTGATGCAGCTGAAGAGTTCCTCTAACTGCTGCTTCTACAGACTTTGGTAGCTAAAGCCCTGTCTTACATTTAGTAGGCAAGAGAATCCTTTCCAGTGCAACTAATAGGGAAACATCTCCATCCACCGTACATTACTAAGAAGGATTGATGAAGAAATAGAAGTGTTTTTAGGAACTCCTATGTTTAGCTCTCCAATGGAACGAAGTTAACAAAACTTGTTTTAGTTGCCCCACAGCTTCATGTCCTGAGCAGCTAGGAGAACAGCTGGCACAAAGGCTACTCTGGATCCTCCCATTTTAAGGGCACCTCATCCATTCTTGGCTTTGGAGTTGACTCACCTATTGTGGCTTTATCTGTTTCAATTTCTGCCAGTAAGTCTCCCTCATTCAGTTTCTCCCCGACCTTCTTCTCCCATCTCTGCACTGTGCCCATTGTCATGGTAGGTGACAGGGCAGGGAGAGTGACCTGTGAAGCCAGAGAATACAAGAGAATCAGATTCTGGTAATCCAAAAGGAACAGGAACACAGTTTTAACTCCTGACTAAACGATGCCAACCTAAAGAAGTAGCCAGCCTTTACAGCACTCCTAGATCTGGCTCCATTACAGCAAAGCACAGTGCTGTCCCATATTGCTAGTTTGGCTTCTTTTATCAAGGCCTAAGCAAGAAAGCAAGCAAAAGCAAAGAGCAAGAAATCTATATATCAAAATAATTATACCACCATCACATTGGGAGTGTCTTGCAGCTGCTATGTGCAAGACTAAAAGGAAGACTGAAGCAAGTCACTCTGTCTGTGACAAACAGGTTTGGCCCCTTTAAAAGCTATACAGACTTGTCTTCCAATAAGCACTCAAAGATACTGTAGGTTTGCACATGCATATTGCTGTGCAACAAATACAGCACGTGTGAGTACAGCTTCAGAGCAAAACTGGACAGATGAGGCAAGCAGTGGGAAGCAACCAAATTTAGTAGCTAAAACACAAGTCAGATGAAGAAGCCTTTAATTAAATCTTTGTTCAATTACTGACTTTGCATAACATCTCAGACAAATCAGTTCCCCCATGTATCATCTGTGGAATGAGGTTTAGCATTTCAAATTTTCTTTTTCAAAGGAATGCCACAGAAATACTCCACTACAAAGTGCTCAAATACAGCAACAGTGAATGTACACTTCAATATCTAAGGAAGGTAAAAAGAATATCCACAAATACAACTCATTATTAGTCACCCGCAAACACATCTGGTATGTTCATCAGAGTATCACAGACTTGAGTTCTGCTCTGAGATGTAAGCAGGGCCTTCAGAGCTTATTCACCCTTAGCATAAGGTCTTTTTATACCAGAACTGTCCAAATAATTCAAATGTAGCAGGTTTTTCTAGACTACATAACAATCCTTGAGAGACAAGTCTCTCCTCTACTAGCAGCTGGGATGCTAAAATAATTTTCTGAAAAAAGCTTTCTGGGACCTTACCAAACACCTGCTTTAAGCATGCAACAATTCAAGTAGCACACACTCCTGCAATTATAGCTAATAACTTCCCACTCCAGATAGTATTTATGACAAAATTCCCTAGAGCTAGCAATGCCAAAACCAGAAAAAGAGTGCAACAAGCCTTAAATCATCAGCAATACTCTCTTACCTGCATATGAGGAGGATAAGAGCTGCCAGGAGCCTGAGGAGAAAGCTGAGTTGGTGGTGAGGGAGCTTGAGGGGGAGGCACTGAGGCTGCAGCGGGGGCAGACGCTGCAGAATCCAGAGTGTAATTTTTAAAGGCATCAATATATTCAGGCCTAGAAGAAAACACAGAACCGCAAAACCAGTCAGATGACTGCCTCTAAGCCTTTCACACAAGGCACCCAAGAAGCCGCAAGAGAGAAAATTCAACTCAAGGGTTAGCAAAATACATACTTTTCTACTGTGATACATATTATGGCCCCGATAGGAACATCTCTTGTTCCTTCTGGCACCAGGATCTTGGCCAAGTAGCATTCCTCCAGGCTCTCAAAGCCAACTGTTGCTTTGTCTGTCTCCACCTTTGAGAGAGAACAGTGTATCATTATGGCAATAGCAAAGACCAGTGAGCTCAGAGTCTTCCAGTCTGATAGTGTAGGGTCACAACACACACAGTTCTGGAGAAATCACCCTGTGGCACCAGCTCCAGGAAAGCATGCTCTCAAACAGGTTAAGTACTACTCCTGCTCAGAAAGAGGAAAAGCAGCAGCCAGCTTTCAAAGGCTGTCAGCCACTTGTTCTCAACAGCATCTGTTGGGATCTGTGATCTTGAACCAAGATCTGTGTTCAAGTGAGGGCAACCAGGGACAGAACCCAGGATGCACATGCAGCTCACTAGAAACGCACCACAGCTTATGCCCCCAGGATACCTCTGCTATGAGCTCCCCTTCACCAATCTTGTCACCCTCCTTCTTTTCCCAGCGCGCAATAGTGCCCATCTGCATCGTGGGGGACAGAGCTGGCAAGGCCACCTGTAAGGAATAGGGCAATGTTACAATGCAAACAGCCCTGACAGTAGGAACCCCACACATAGGGCAGAGACGGATCCTCACCACAGGCTGGGACAGGGGTGCACAAAGGAGAACCTGTCTGCAAATTCCCAGCAGGTCGGGACTGCCTCCAATCTGCTGGTAAGACCCCTGGGCAAACCAATACTGGGGTGCTGAGGTGGAGCTGACCAAGAAAGGGAGATGCTATGCCAGGGGACCAAGAGAGGTACAGAGAAAAAGGACTAATGGTGAAGGAAGTGGTACCCGATGATGGTACAGGGACTTAGGGCAGGGTGGCGGCAAGGGTATGAGAACCGCGGGAGCAGGGAGAGAAGAACTGCAGTTCCCCGGAGCAAACTGAGCTGCCCGGTGAGGGAAAGCAAGACCCGAAGAGAGGAAGTAAAGGGGCTGCCCCCGAGGCGGCAGAAGAAACGTGAGTCCTCTGGGGGACCCCAGTAGTTACAGGGGCTCGAACACCAGGGGGTATGGGGGGCACCCAGACTGCCTGGGATGGGGGGAGGGGGGAGCCTCTCACCTTCTGGTGGGCTGGCAGACTGCAGCAGCGGCACGGGACGAGCCGGGGCCAGGCAGGAGGCAGCAGGAACCCGCTAGACCGGTGCACGGGGCCGCCCCACGCTGGGCCGCAGCCCAGCGGCACAGCCCCGACCCCCACCGCCGCGCCGCGGCCGGCCCCAGCGGCACTGAGCGCTCGGCAGCTCCGCATCAGACCAGGAGCTCCCGCCGCACCCGGGGCTACGCATCGCGCCAACACCCGCCACATGCTGTAGCTGGAGCCGGAGCCGCGGCCCCCCTGCCGCCGCCGCCGCCGCCGCTCGGTGACCTCCTCCGTCCGGGCACGGCGCCGCACAGCACAGCGCGACACTGCCGCGCCGCCGTAAAGCGCGGCAGACGGATGGCGGGGAGCGATCGCGGTGTAATGGCGTCGCGGGGGCTGCGAGACCGCACTGCGCAGCGGCGGGACGGCCTGGGGGTGCGCGGGGGGCGGTTACGCGGGGGCTGCAGCGGCCGTGGAAGCCCAGCCCGGACAGGGGAGGCTACCTAGGGCTGTCCCTGGCGGCCCCCGCTGTCTGCCCGAAGGCCGCAGCGCGTACCGGGCCCGGTGTGCCCCCTCGGAGGGCAGAGCTACCGGAGGCTCCTTGGGGCACTCTGGAGACAGGTGCGTCCCTGCCCGCTCGTAATGCTGCACGCCGGCACGGTCCAGCGCTTCAGCAGCCTCGCGGCACCGGGAGGGGGTAGAGAAGCCTGGTTGGTGGAGGGTGCAGCCTCATGGTTCACGGCAGCAACAGGAGCTCGTCCAGCAGTGACAAAACTGGGCTGTAGCCAAACCTGAACATCATATCTTTGTGCAATACCCACCCAAAATTGCAACAAGCCGTCTTGGGTTCTCCCTGTCGCTATCACATGGGTTGGATTTTAGTAAGATCCCAGTTTTGTAGGGGGACATGCAAATCCAGAAGCTATTCTGTGCAGTGGTTGCAATGACAGCTTCTGCCTGGGATTTGGCAGCACAGGTTCCCCCTCCCAAAGACTTCCCCTACGCTTTAAAAGCAACGGTCTTTTGTCAAGGAGTTGGAAAGCACAAGGGCAAAGGGCTTAGCTGGCTGGCACCATACACAAAATTTCATCACATGGCATTGCTGCTGTTTTAGCCATGCTAAGTGATTTAGGAGTGGCTGCTCCTATGCGTATAGGACTTGCCTTGACTGAGCTCAGCCAGTTGCAGTAGTTTACACAACCTTGGGGATGGAAGCAGTGAAATTTGCTATCGCCAAGGCAGCTGAGCAGAGCCTGTGTTTCGATTTTGTGGTGTTTATGCCAATTTTAAAAGTAAATGTAAATTTTACTCTCAGCCTGCTCTTCCAGGGCATGTGATTCTAAGTCTGCTAATCTCACAAGTCTCAGAAAATACATACATTGTGGAAAAATGGTACAAAAGGTTTTCTCCAGGACCAATGGGAGGCTAACCTTAAGCACTCAAGTGATTTATGCACTCTATCCCTATCTGTGCCTTCTCATTTCAAAGCCATCTTTGCCTTCACCAGCACTGAACAGACTCAGTTTACAAACCCCGTTTTATTGAGATAACTGCTTGGTCCACTAATCCAAGGCTTACCCAGTCAGGTATGTCTGGTTTAGATGTACAGATAAAGCTTCACTTTCCTAGAGAACAGGCTTTAGAATAACTTCCCTTTCTAAGTGATGAATGCAAACATCAGAGTTTCTATGAAAATGTAATTTTACACAGAGTATGTATGTTACATGAGCAAGTTACAAGTATAGGAACAGGAAAGTAACTTTGAAGAAAGTTGGACAGAAATAAACAGATTCAAACCAGTGAGAAAC
This sequence comes from Balaeniceps rex, assembly GCA_013401315.1. Taxonomy (NCBI): domain Eukaryota; kingdom Metazoa; phylum Chordata; class Aves; order Pelecaniformes; family Balaenicipitidae; genus Balaeniceps; species Balaeniceps rex. The sequence goes on along the minus strand of VYZW01024721.1, from coordinate 34,738 downwards.
ACAAGTCCTGGGTATGATATTAAGAGTGCATCCCCAGAATAAACACTCTGAAGTCAGTGTTATAGCAGTGCCAAACTGATTTAAAAGCAACATCTTTTGCTTTTATCAGAAAGATCTGGCCAACAGCTTTTTGACCTGATGCCTCTTATCCCCATGCCTAATATTCCTTATCTCTTCTAGACCCCTTTCTGTCAATCATGCAAAGGTAAAAAGTCTGAAGAAGGCTGCAGTGTCAATACAGAAATAAAGCTGAACCCAAACTGTGCATGGGATACAGCTTATCAGAGGGGCAGTCCTTCAGCTTCAGTGACAGCAATTCTACCTTTGCTATCACAGAGGGGAGCTGCATATAGGAACCCAAGAACAGAGCATTGCTATCAGTTCTGTCTCAGGGGATGTCTTGTTTTGTCCTAGCTTACATGTGACGTTAGCATGGATGAAAGGTACATGACTGCCAGCCCCAAAAAGCAAGCCTTTTGTCCAGTCTTGCTCCTTCTCAAACATAGCCCATTGTTGCTCTGGAGAGCATGTGTTTCCATATAGGGTTCAGTCCTTGGCTCTCTGGTGGCAGTAAGCATATTAAATGCAACCATGGTTAGTTATCTGAACTGATCTAAGAACAAGAATAGGCTGTCTCCTGTATCAGCTAACAACTATTTTCTTCATGGGAAAACAGGATAGCTATGGGCAAGGCTGGACTGAAGCCTTATCCATTAGAAGCTCTGATCATATTAACAGCCTCCTGTATCTTCAGTGCTCCAAAACCAAACTGCTCATCTTTGAGTAGCAGAGAGGGATATGGAACCGGCAACTACAGACCTTGAAAACTGTCATTCTCTCCATAAAATTCTAGCCTGGGGGTGTGGCTCTTACTGAAATAAAATTGATGAGTAAAACCTGAAGAAAGAAACACTTGAGAAAAAGTTGCAATTCAAATAAAATTGATTTCAGTATAACAACCCCATGCTCTCTTTACCAACCCACTAGAGATCATGCAACAGAGAAACTATTTCCAGGGAGGAAGAAAATCTTTGTGTCTTTTCCAAGAGAGATGTAGTCTCCACCTGCAGCCCACTGATGAACTTGTTCATTGATGAACTTTCCTACTGCTGTTTGTAAGGAGAAAGTCACCATAACAAATTGTCCAAAACAGGAGGCATGTTGTGTTGTGCCAATGTGGCACAGAGCCACATAAGAGCCTTCAGCTTCTTCCTGGACAGTGAAGCAGTGAGAAAAATAAATAGTATTGTTGCTGCCTATTGAAGCTGGCAAAAATATAAAAACCCAGCAGGAACTAGTTGGATTTCCATAGTAAAATGAAATTATAAGCCCAATGTTGTGTTAACAGGAGACGATACAAAATATCTCAGCATTCACTAGAAAATAAGTAAAACATGGTATAACACGTGCGGAAATATACAGAAAGCACTTGCACTAGTATAAAAATATCCACAGTCCTCAGACAAATGTAAACCGGTACAAAATAATTCCAAGAACATGTTTACAAAAGCACGTTCATATAAAACAGTAAAACCAGGTTCACCCTCCCCCAGCCTCATGCACAGCAGACACAGGTAATCCACGGAAGGGCCACGTACTGAGAATAAGCAGAGCCTTGACTTGCCATTTGACCTTCTAAGTCAACAGTGTCTGCTGTACGTTGCAGCCAGCACTCTGGAAGTACAGCTGACTGGCAGCAGAAGGGCAGAGACAGGCAATGCAGAAACAAACAAACACAAAACCCCACAAAACCAAAAAGAGAAACCCACCCTCAGGGACTTTAGGGCTTGTTCTTTCCCAAGAAGTCATTTATTTCCTGATCCTTCAGGCACCCCAGGAGCAGACACACCAGGGAACTGGTGGTATAACTGATGGGGTTTATCCTACTGGTGTGGATAAGCATTTGGTGGCCCTAGCAATGAGTGGACAGCAGCACACTGTATGCCTGTGCACAGGTTACAAACTGTCTGCCTTGCTGAAAGAGGAGAGGGCAGGAGTGCAGGGAAAGAGGCTCAACAAGGAGAGGGGTTATAAGTACCTCAGGGAAGCAGCTGATTCCAGCTCCCCCACAAATGAAATCCTTCAGCAAATAAGCAAGCACCAAGATCCCACAGTCTCCATGGCAACAAAGCAAACCCAGAGGGCCTCAGAAGTGAGTAGAGCTTTGGAAAGCAAGTGGGAAAAGCAGGGCTAGGAAATTAGTTTGGGAGTTTGGGAGAAAAGGAGCTTTGCCAAGCTGGTGATCTTTGCTTTAGACCATGCGTAGAACCTCCAGAAGACTCTATTCCGTCCCCAGGTGAGAATTCTATACTGTCATTCTGGAATGTCCAGGAAGTTCACTCTGCTCCTGCAGCATGTGTAAGTCCAGGACCAAAGTTGGTCAAACCTTCAGCTCACGTAATCTAGTGGCTCATGAAGGCAAAGCTTCACATTTTTGCCATCAGTGCAGATTTATGTAATACCATGTACAAGAAACCAGACCTAAAATGCCCAGATCACAGTCTGCAGCACATGTTGCAGGAATGGAGAAGCAGGAGAAGGGAGCAATGCATCATTAAGGCCTTCAGGGCTTAGTTGACAGGACAAAGCAAGGTGTTTCTTTCCCACAGACCTGTCATTTCAGTCTCAGAACACTGTCTGCATTTGGCCATGGAAACTCAGATGCCAGGCGTCCATGCACACAACATGCATTACCCGTTGTTTGCAGAGAAGCCCTCTTTTTTGGCAGCTTGAATTGGACTCCTTCCAGCATACATGCTTTTTGGTCATTCTTTGAGCTTGACAGCCAGTTACAGGTTTCCATAGTGACAAGACTTAAAAGCTTGATTAATTCTCCCCATGGTCTTCTTCCACCCAGGCCACAATCTTCCCCTCCCAACCAGGAATGATGTCATCATCATGGAATACCTACAAAAAAAAAAAAAGGCATCCCGTCATGTCTGGAGTCTGGACACCACTCTTCTGCAGTGTGAGTAGCATAAGAGGCAGGCATCAACTCAGAGATCCTAGCTCAGATTTCAGTACACAGCCCAGAGAACACGTACCTCATCCGTCATTCACATGTCTGAGTAATCTTTTCAGGTTTTAGGTAAAAAACAGGTTAGGCCCCTTCTTTAACCAGTAACTGTCAAGATTATTATTGGCATGTTTTTGACAGGAAAGGTAAAATAGACAGGAAACATGCCTTTTCTGATCCAGACTACAATCTCCAGCTGTTTCTGCAGAATGGCTACCTAGTCAACTGACTGTTTCTAGAGAGGGTAACCCTTTGCGCTTGTCTTCATTTGTGAAACAGGAACTGTCCCAATAACCTTTAATGAATCCAATGCACACTAACATAAACAGGGCTGTAATGCAGTACACAAAGGAAAAGATGACCACAAGCACAGTTATCTCTGAAAAACCTTTAAAAGAAAGTAGAACGTTTTTTGAATAAACCATGTTTGCCGAGAGCGTCTCTCATTACAACAGGTTTTATAAAGCCACTTGAAGGCCTAGAAGTGTAGTCTGGGTTTTTGCCCAGTGTCCCCTGAGCAGTGCTGTGTCACAGACTGTCTTCGCCAATAGCCAGCTCTTTGCCCAAGGGGCTCTGCAATCCCCAGACAATTGCGATCACATTCATGTAATTGCTCTGGCTGGGGATGAAAACATCCCATTTTAGCACCTTACAAGAGAAGCTTAATCTACAGCTATAAAAACAGTCAGTCTGTTCAGGGACAAGTTCAAAGATTTCATTAGTTTAGAAGTGAGGTGACCACAGTCTCCAGGGTTGTGTGGTAACACTGAACCCAAAGCAGTTGATAGCTAAATTCCACACTTACCTCCTCCTTGACTGTGCCAAACTCTGGATCCAGGGCTTTGAAGTGGTACCGGTGGGTTCCTTCACGATCAATAGCTACCTTAAAATCCTTCAGAGTCACTTCCCCTAACCTGCAAGGGAAGAGTTTGGCACTATCCCATGCTACACTGTTACCAGATTTAGCTCAAGTGTTACTACATGGCATGCAGAGCCACAGCACAAGTCTAGCTAGGCATGTGGCACCCTGGCCACAGGGATGTGAAGAGTGTGCCCCTCCAGGAACACACTTGTCAATCCCAAGGTCCTCTTCAGAGGAAGAAGGGATTCAGAATGCCTTCTGATTTACTAAGAACCACCTTAAACCAGCCTTTGTGACATTCCGTTTTGCATTTACAACCATAGCTGTTTTGACAGGAGTGTCCTGCACTACATGCCACAATAGAACTGCTTAGCTGCTTTCTCTCGCTCTTGGAAGTTAATAAAAAAAGAGGTGAATCTCTTGAGGCTCTAAAACAAATGCATCAGCTAGGGACTGCTTTAGGAAATTTTTCCCAGACAATGGTATGAAATCCAATGCCCAAGTTAATGCACCGTGAACCTGTGCTAGTGGTGACCATACCCTGAAGAGATCAGACTAATGCATTAAGAGAAATAAGCACCTCCCACATCAGTGTCAGCAAGGCAAAGCCAGACCTCACCTCTTTGGTATGTTGACCATGAAAGGTGTGAGGGAGCGGTCAGTGAAGTACAACACTTTGGTGCAGGCACTGGTGTTCATCACAGGTGTGCTGTGAGAATGAGGCAGTTCTGCAAAGAAAAGAGAAAAATGACTGAACAGTACCCCATTCAGTACAGCTACATTATCACTTGCCTTCACTTGCAGATGGGTAGAACAGGATGAAGTAACTGATCAACACCAAGGCAAAAGGTTATCTGCCTCCTCCCCATCTTCCCATTCTAGTTGGCCAGGATGGGTGTTTGTGCATGGATTTTTCTTTGCTCATTTGTGTTTCTTTCTCTCTGGCTACCGCCTTGTTTCCTGCTTCCCTGCAATGTGCTATGCCAAAAGCTGAAGCAGAGGAAGGTTCACACAGAGTGACTCTACAGTTTTAAGATTCCTAGCATGCAGAAAACATTATGGACACCCGTTCAAAGGCTTTCTAATTTAACAAGTCTTTGGAGCCACCTCTTAGAGCTCTTTACACCCAAGGCATTTGTCCTTGTTTTAGCTAGGATAGAGTTAATTTTCTTCCTAGTAGCTGGCATAGTGCTGTGTTTTGGATTTAGGATGAGAAGAATGCTGATAACACACTGATGTTTTAGTTGTTGCTAAGTAGTGCTTACACCAGTCAAGGACTTTTTCAGCTTCCCATGCTGTGCCAGTTGCACAAGAAGCTGGGAAGGGGGCACAGCTAGGACAGCTGACCCAAACTGACCGAAGGGCTGTTCCATACCATATGGCATCATGCTCAGTATATAAACTGGGGGGAGATGGCCAGGGGGCAGTGATTGCTGCTCAGGGACAGGCTGAGCATCAGTCAGCAGGTGGTGAGCAACTGCATTGTGCATCACTTGTTTTGTATATTCTTTTATCATTATTATTATTTTCTCTTCCTCTGCTGTCCTATTAAACTGCCTTTTTCTCAACCCATGGGTTTTACTTTTTTTTTTTCCACCCGATTCTCTCCCTAGTCCCACCGGGGCGGGGGGAGGGTGAGCGAGCGGCTGTGTGGTGCTTAGTTGCCAAATGGGGTTAAACCATGACAGCATTCTATGTTTGTGGCTGCACAACTCAATTTTCCTGCTGCAGTGGAGGGGGATGGAGTCTGCTAAAGGGAGAGGTACAGTTTGCGTGCAGAGAACACATGACCATGGATGCTCTAAAAACTGCAGTTTATGGGAGAGGAGGGAGAACCCAGCAAATCCTCCCCACAACCCACTTCAGGCATCTGAGTTCCTCTCCTACCTTCCTCCACATCTTGTACTTCCAGATGTGGAAGTACACACACCTGTGTACTTCCTGCTGCTGGACACTATAATGCAGCTGAAAGGTGGGGGCCTCTGTCTTTCCCCAGTACCTACAGTCCCCTACAACCTCACAGACTTTCTTGGTGACATTTACAACCAACATTGGAAAAAAACAGCCTTTATAATGAAAAGCAAATGTGGAGCTGCTGCAGCTGGAGCCAGGAAACATGGTGTCAGAAAGGGCTATGCCGTTAGGCGTATATGAAAGGAGCTAGACACAGGGGGAACAGGGAAAGAGGCAACTGTACAGTTATCTGTGTCCACTAGATGGTGCAAACCAGGAGGAAAGCTGAAGTAACATCACATTTCCCACTCATCCCATGGGTAATTTGTTTGTCGTAGTTATTTATACTGCAGTACTACTGGAGTGGCCCAGACAGACTCCCACTGCGATGGTGCTTTTCAAACAAGCAGCCACAGATTGTCTCTGCCCCCTTTCCTTTGCAGTTAAGTCTAATCTGTACAGCAAACGACTAAAGGGAGGAAAGTGAGGTCCGGTTAAAGGAATAAGAAGCTGGAGATTGCAGATTCCCAAGGGGATGCTATGCCCTGGACTCTGGGCAGGAAACCTGAGCAATGAACTTGGCAGTGGGAGGGCAGGAGCTGAAAGGCACTTACTGGATTTGGGAGGCCAGGAGTCTCTACACTCATTTGTTGCTCTGCTTGCCGGTGATTTCCCCCGGATCTAGGGTGCAAAGCCAAAAGAGTGAGAACAAAGTGTCACTTCCCAGTTGGAGCTCTCATTGCTGCTCTAGCTCTGGGTTGTGTGTGAGGGGCAGAAGTTAAGAGCCAAGTGTCCTAGGAAGCCTTTACCCGTCTCTCTTGCCTCCTCTGTGTTTCCATGCGGTACAGCCGTTCCATCAGGCTGGAGATGCCCTGCTCCAGGCTGTCAATGGTGTGGTGCTGTGGATCGTGGCCACTGAAACTGTTCCTGAGGCTGCGAAGGGCGTCACGAACCAGCTGCAAATCATTTGCCTGCCCAAGAGACCACAGGTCAGCCAGACTAGCTCCAGGCTTACCTTAACAAGGTAATAGCTTCCAGGATATCTGGAGCCTTCATCTGCATCGGGCTGGGAAACATCCCTTAGGGTGCACTTACCCCTCGGTGGGCTGTGGGAGCAGCTCCTTTTCCTGCTGTCTGGAGGAAGCCATTGCTCTGAGCACTATGACCGCTGTAAGCAATCACCTGTTCAGGGGAAGATGCGTGTGCCACTAGGAATGTAAGTGTTAGGACCTCCCCAAAGATCCCAATTTGCAAACTTGGACATGAAAATGATGAGAGGGCGTGAAAACTTTCCACATTAGTGATATAACTCCCATCTTCTACCAGGTAAATACAGTCACTAAGGAGTGTGCAGGCAGTCCTATAGGTCAGAGCACAAACGTGATTCCTCACATACAGGTGGAGAAAGAGGAAGAGACAGGAAAGGGCTTGCTGCTACATCACAGAGGGCTCCACAAGCTCTAGTGAGCACAATCAGTGTTCAAGTGGCACTGTGCAGGGACAGATATTGGGGCTGGCACTCTTTCCACCGAGACAGTTCCAAGTGCTCAATACTAGGGTCAACAGGAAAAGGAGGAGATAAGAAGCTAGGCCCTGGTCTAACCATTAGTCAGTGTCAGAGCTGAAGCTATAAGCCAAGAGTCTCTGGCTTCCACTCAGTCCTGTGCTCCCCTCACTGTTTCATCCCTTAGGATTTTGATACAAGATGCTAAACCAGAGTGCTCACTGCTGAGAGCTTTGGTATGTTGGATGCTTTGTGGAGTCTGGCTGCCTTGGTTAGGGCACTGACAGTGAGACTGCAGGCCTCTCTGGGATGAAGTGGATGATTTCTGGAGATAGGTAGCTAGAGGGTGATGGACAGAAACATCACTCCAACAGTCTGATGTTCAGACCAAGGCTTCCCATACCTCTTCAGCTTCTCTCTTCATGCAGTGAGCTAGCAGGGCCTCTTTGTGCTCCAGTTCCCACTCCAAATCCACCTGTGAGAGGAGTAGAAGAGTCAGCACACACTGAGCCACCAAGGTAAGTGCCAGGTCTCAGGGCATCAGTGCAGCCCACCTGCTCCATACCTGTTGGTAGCTGGCCTCTGAGAGCTGCCTAAGCATTTCATCCAGTTTGGTCTGATGCTGCTGTAAATGCCGATCCTTCTGGCCCAGTTCTTTCTGCAACACAGTAATCAAGAGAATCAACACGACAGTGAGTAAGGCTCACAATCATCTTCCCATAGCAGGGAAAGTTATGTCATCTGCCAGGATCAGGTTCCTCTACAGGCTGACTTACACAATGTGTGTACTTCTAGCTAGATGCTGGAACTGAGTGTCAAAGTGTTTTTTTAAAAGATTGGTCAGGTGGTTGTTGCCTGGAGTCCCCTTGCCCAGCAAAGATCCACTACTGAGGCCAGACAACTGTCCCAGAGAAAACAGATTCCCAGGGGATCAGTGGACAATCAGGTGACCCAACCTAACCTGACAGGCTTCTGCACAAGTGTTAGATACTCAGCAAGCCATCACAGAAAAACCACGACAATAAAAGATCTACTATAAAAAGCTGTGCGCAGAACACAAAGAACATCTGATCCCTCCATCTCATTACAAACATCCATGGCTATTGCAATTTATTCACTATCCACAGCGCCATTCCTGGAGGTGACTGAGTGCCAGAAAGACAGCAATCACATTCACAAAACTGAAGCACCAGATGCTGGCCCCAGCAAAGACCTCCAGTGAAGAGAGGTTCCATTACTTTGTATTCTGCCAGTAGCTGGTTTCTCTCTTCAACCTTTCTCTGAAGGTCAACCTGCAGAAAAATGCATAGGTGTGAGATAGGTATTCCTGGAGAGCTAGTGACAACTTCTTTGCCCCTTGTGCTAAAGGGTGACCTAAGACCAAATATCTGCAGAGTTCAAGGGAGCTGCTGTCTAAGGATGGCAACCTTTTGGACAGGACAGTTCCTTTCCTGCCCTTCTCTCTCCAAAGAGACACTGTACATGGCAGCTCCATGTGTCAAAGTGCCACTTGCCAACCCAGGGAGCACAATGAGGATGCAACTGTACTGAGAACATCATGGGAAGCCCCCTCCCTGTTTCAGCTGAAGGTCTTGGAGGACAGGAGAACAAGAAACTCCAGCAAGTCTCACAGCTGGCTAGTAGACTGTGTGCACTTTTTACTACGCAGAGACCTTTGACTGGTCATTCGCTATCCCACAACCCCCAGAACTCTGCTGCAGCTACCAACTCCACCCTGTGGCTGCTGGAGCCCTCACGGCCACCAACCTCCTTCTAAAATAATCTAACCCTCAGCAGCACAGTGACTCACGTTCTGATTGTGCAATTCCTCCTTGTCCATGTTTGCTCTCAGCAGTTCCTGCTTTAGCTGAAGAACTGAAGCATCCTGTTGAATCAGCCTTTGCTGTAAAGCATCCTAGGAAAAGATGTTATCTGTAAGAAGGTGCAAGAGAGAGGCAGAGACCCACCCCTGGGAAGTGAGTGACCTAGACCCCCATAACACAGTGGGGCTACTCACAGGGCTGAAGTGTTGCCAAGGGCCCAAGAGAGGAGGAGGTACATAGACATCTGCCCAACGGGCTCTCAGCCCTTCCTGCCTTTCTCTTACCCAAAAGTGATTTCCCTGCCAACATTCTAGCCATCTGGGACAGAGGGATCTCTGTGCTTCTGCCTGAACTTCCTGCTCCGGAAGTGGCCTGACAATTTGCTCTTATGGAAGAAAACAGCAGTGTCTTTGGAGGGTCTTTTCAGTGGCCTACAGCTAGTGTCTCCAGCCATGCATCTGCAGCATCCAGAGGGCAGAAAGAGGCCAACGTCAGCCAACGACACAAGGAAACTTAAGCTCTCAGTGTGACCTAGTTGTGCAGTGAAATCCTCTCTGAAGAGGCCAAAGTCAGGGCTGATTCTGCACCTTTCACTCTGTTACCCAAAAGGCGAGAGCTCTACCTTGGACAGCTACTGCTGTTTGCTTCCTTCACAGGAGCCTGACAGGCAGCTCTAAAAATACCTCTGCTCAGGAGTAGATTATTAGTGTTCAGAATTCAAGAGGGAGATACTGAGCAAACAGGAGCCAAAGTTGTGAAAAATGCTGCAACTGAAAAGGACAAGGACAATTCCGTGCTCTTTTTCCTCTGCTGTCAAGAATGAGTTCACTGGGCCAATCCTACTGTGCATACCCCAAGACAGAGAGAAAAATAAGAGAGCCACGAGAACCAAGCAGGCATCCTACGCCTCATATTTTGTTTAGGGGAAACAGGCAAAAGAGGGGACAGTTGACCACAATCCTACAGACAGAAACAGAACCCAGGAAACCTAACTCGTTGTGCCTGCCTTAACTGCAGTCTCTCCCCGGAGCCAGAAAGAGACCATAGGATCCCCCACCTCCAAGTCCTCTAATACGACTTCCTCCACAATCTGAGATTCCTCAGAGGTATATGGTTGCTGCTGGCCCTACTCATGGGCTGCAGCAGACTAAAGCTTTGCTATTTATATTTGATGAAGTGCCCCTTTCCTCACCTTTATTCCCTGCAGGTTTCGAGCTTCTTGTTTGTATTTCAATAGCTCCTTCTGTAAGTGCAACACAATTTGATTAAATGACATCTTGTCACCCCTTCAGAATCAACCAAAGTCAATGTTCTCTGTCCCCAGACACCTGCTTCAAAAGAAAGCACATCCCACCTTTTCCCACAGATCAAAGAGCATGTCAGGCCCTGAGCCATTTTAATGAGTTACAACCATGACAAAACAGTTGAGCAGCTCCCTAAGCCCCTGCTACTGAAGCCATGAAAGAAAAAGATTGCCTAGTCCCCCAAATCTGTCCTTCAGGGCAACGTCAAATACTTCTCTCCCAGCATCAGAACTGGTCCCAGAGCCAGCATCAGCAGCAAGCTGAACTAAGGCAGGCTCTTCTTAGCTTCATTTATTTCCTACTTGAAAGATTGTTTATATTCAGACATGGCTAAAAACTTAACAGCTGTGCTGGATAAAGTTTTGAGAAGCTCGTACAACCTGGATGTCTCCAGGTTCAAGAGCATGCAGGGGGGAGAAGAAAAGAGAAAAAAAAAAAAAAAAAAAAAAAAAAAAAAAAAAATCGATTTCAGGGCTCATTTAAATTCCAGTAACACTTAGATATTTGTTTTACCAGAAACTGACTTTACCAGCATTGGCTTGAGGCAAAGTGGAGAGGCAGCATATATTTTTCTGGTGTTATCCCACAAACTTTTATTAACTGCTAATATGGATACAATAAACACTTCCCAGCCAAGTATTGTGAGTTCTCTCCAGGTTAATGAATTATGGTCTCAGGGAAGCAGATATCTACACTCCTGGAGGGATGGAGATCCCAGACAGCAGAATATGGGAACAGAGTTGGAGCCCTAACACAATATAAACCTCATGCCATCTGTTGTGTTGTCCACCCCTCCATCCC